>VWXS01000098.1:0-114896 GCA_028584115.1 Stagonosporopsis vannaccii | reverse complement strand
GGGGGGGGGGGGGGGGGGGGGGGGGGGGGGGGGGGGGGGGGGGGGGGGGGGGGGGGGGGGGGGGGGGGGGGGGGGGCCGGGGGGGGGGGGGGGGGGGGGGGGGCGCGGGCGGGGGGGGGGGGGGCGCCGCGGCCATGTCCCCCACATCTCCATCAGCGATGACAACCACCACGTAACCGAGGCCATCGGCGACCTGTACGGCGGCGACAGCGACGCCGACTCGCCCAAGCGCAGCTCGCGGCCCCTCAGCTTCCTGCCCGACTCCCTGAGCGACAGCATCCACACCCCCTTCGATCCCTTCCCCGACATGGCTCCGCCTGCAAAGTCGCCCCTACGTCCGCAGACGCACCTCGACAGCAGCCCCCGACTGTCCACGAGCCCCAATGGCCCCGGAGCAGCCTCTCCCCCGTCCGCCGCCCACCGCAACGGCCAGCTCTCGCCCCCGCTGTCGCGCTCCTCGTCCGACACGGCCACCCAGCAGTTCCCCCTCAACGACCTCGACTACGAGTCGAGCCCCGCCGGCCTCGCCCAGGAGCTGAGCAACCTGCAGGCCATCCGCCGCATGTCCATGGACGTCCACAACGCCGACCCCGACCTGCCCTCGTTCCAGTCCTACGCCTCTGGCCCCGTCTCCCCGCCAGCCTTGTCCGACGACGACAGCCAGCAGCTGTTCTGGGTGCCCGCCCGCCTGCACCCCGAGCTGGCCCCCAAGGAGTTCAAGACGTTCATCGAGGAAAAGGTCCACACCATAAGACGCCGCTCTGGCGACCTGACTTCTTCGCTGTCCCCAGAGGGCCCCCTGGGGCGCCAGGACTCGAGTGGTGGCCTCCGCAGAAAGAAGTCTATGCTCTCACGCCAGATCGACACCGGCAGTGGGTACAAGGACGGCGCCGACCGTCTTGAAAGGAAACGCTCCGTGAACCAACACGACCGAGGGCTGTCCAACAACCTGCAGCAGCTGGAACACATCGTAGAGGACCCAGCCGCCATTGTCAGACGCATGAGCATGTCCAGGAGTCCAACCCCTGAGTCGATAGATGGCGACGTTCCCATCATCCCCGGCGCTGTCGGAGCCGGTATGGGCTCGCTGAAACGATCCACACGCACCACATACAGACGAGGTAGCTTGCGGAGCCAGGGCCGAGTGCCCCTCTCAAGACGCCTTGTCAGCCGCAACGCCGAGACAGATACGGAAGAATCTCCAGCCACATCGCCCACGCGCACGGATGTACCCGAGCTGCCCAAGATCCCCCAACTGAACCGGGTGCAGTCAGAGCCCATCAACGGCGCTTTTGAGCCCTCCAACTTTTCACGACCAAACAGGAAGAAGTCGTCTGTAGATGAAGAACAGCGGCCAGGTTCTGCCGAGCCCCAGGCTCGCCCGGGTTCAGCAGGGC
Source organism: Stagonosporopsis vannaccii (assembly GCA_028584115.1). Taxonomy (NCBI): domain Eukaryota; kingdom Fungi; phylum Ascomycota; class Dothideomycetes; order Pleosporales; family Didymellaceae; genus Stagonosporopsis; species Stagonosporopsis vannaccii. Next base: position 113,499 of record VWXS01000098.1, on the reverse strand, counting down.
CTGAGCAAGAAGAACGCCAAGGGCCAAAACCGCGGGCATTCCACTCGAGGATAGCATCCAACGGCCGAACAAGCGCTCACCTGCCGGGCTACAACGCGCCCGCGCCAACACTGCAATCGCCAGTGCCGCAGATTATCGAAACGCCTCCGCCCCAGGAGCCAGAGCGGAAGCAGCAGTACCAGCTGCCGGAGTGTACGACTTCACGGCAGCCTCCGCCACAACAGCAGCCGCAGCAGCCGCAGAGACAACAACCACAGCCTGCTCAACAGTCCATGCCACAACACCCACAACAGCAGCCTAACGGTCCTCGAGCCCAAGCCCAGCCCCATGCTCAAAGCCAGCAGCAACGCCAATCTCCGGCCAATCGTCAGAACAAGCACGCTCAGGCTGCTCAAACTTCTCCAATCAAGCCGCAACAGTCGCTCGACGATCTGACGCAGCATCCTTCTCCCATCCCTGGTAACCACAGCACCAGGGTTGATAATCTCTCGATAATCCCGAACCTCCCAGACGAGAAGAAGGATAAGAAGTCCAAAGACAAGAAAGAGGATGCACCCCGGAAGACAAGCTGGGGCTGGCTGGTTGGCAACGATAAGAAAGAGAAGGAGAAAGAAGAGCGTGAAAAAGAAGCCGCCAGAAAGGTCAAGAACAAACTCAGCAAGCCGCAGGAGAAGGCTGATGATACCCGGCTCGACTTGCTGCAATCTTCCATGCAGAGCGGCAACCGTGGGCGAGAGAGCGTTGTACTGGACCGCGAAAGTGTCAAGCTCGACGAGGAGCGGAAGAAAGAGAGTAACAGGAAGGCGTCTGGTGATAAGAAAGAAAAGGAACCTGGACTGCTCTCCTCCATCTTTGGTGGCGGCAAGAAGAAGAGCGAGAAAGAGTCGACCCACAAGAAGAACGCTTCGCGTGGATTGTCCCCTGAGCCGCCTCCACGCATCCTCAAACCAGACATCGACTACAACTGGACTCGATTCTCCATCCTCGAAGAACGAGCCATCTACCGTATGGCGCACATTAAGCTCGCAAACCCCCGTCGGGAACTCTACTCCCAAGTCTTGCTCAGTAACTTCATGTACTCGTACCTTGCCAAGGTACAGCAGATGCACCCGCAGATACAGATCGGCAACTCAAAACAGGCTAAGCTAGCTGTAGCCCAGCAGAAGAAAGAGCAGCAGCAGCAACAGCAGCAGCAGCAAGCACAGCAACAGCAGCAGCAGCAGCCTGAAGAGTTCTCACAGTATCAGCGATACCAGCAGGTAGGCGAGGAATCAGGCACGTGATCTGTGAACTCGGCTGACCAACTTCTTAGCAACAGCAGCAGCAAGAGCAGTCGGACAAGTCAAGCGAATGGCCGAGCGCCTACAGCCAGCAGGAAAACGCCCAGCAACAACATCACAACGGGTACCAACAGCAGCAACAAAAGTACGGCCAGAGTCCTCGTGACAGTCATCACTCACAGCACAGCGTGAATGGCGGAGGCTACAGTGTCTCGAATAGTTCAAACTATCTGGGACAGCCTGTGAAGCAGGGTCAGTCTGACTCCGATAAGAGCGGAGACGATGACATGTGGTAGACATCTGCAGCAGGAGCCGAGCTTCATCTTGCTTTATTTGCTGAGCAGCACCATATTACTACATTCTCTCAGCGGAGCGGAGAACAAGGACATGTCGTCCGCAGATCGCACCTTTCCCTTGACCTGTATTATATCAATCTTTTCCTTCTACTTGGCGCGCTAATTTCTATTACAAAACTTGCATCTACTTCTGCTTTCATACCAGGAGTGTAGCGAGGATGTAGCGGGGCGCATACGGACCTATAGAGGGGCATGTTGGGAGAAACGAACTGTACGGTCGTTCGTGGAGGATGCGTACGGTCGGAATCGGTGGAGCTGGAGGACGTACGTCACGGACGTAGCGGGCGTTCCTGCATATACGAATGTAGTACCGAATCCTGCAACTCTTCCACCCTACAACCACACCCACTACCACAACCACTACCACAACCTAACGTCGAACATTTCGACTCGGTGGTGCGTTGAACACGACCCCGCTAACAAACCCCCGATAAGAACTTATCGCCCAGTCGTACCCCACATCGGTCTGACAAAACACAGCTCACACCGACAATTCCCATACCAGCCCATTACATAGTTCCTCGCAGCCCTGCACGTGCTCAGCAAGCCCAAACACGCGTTTTGCTCCCTCCCTCCCTCCCGCAACCCGCAGACACAACAAAAGAGAAGAAGAGAAAAGAAAAAAAGTTCACCAGCATGACCACCTCATCCATCATCCCAGGCTCACCCCCGCTCTCCCCAACCTTCGAGGCGCACACAATCCCCCACGAGACAATCTCAACCCAGACCCTCATCGACTCGCTGAAGCTGCTCCCACACCCAGAGGGCGGGTACTACGCCGAACTCGACCGCGACCCGCTGCTGGTCCCGAGCCCGTTCGCGCCAAATCCGCAGTACGCAACCACGGCCTCGACGACCTTGTCCGGCAACGACACCCTGCGCAATGCAAGCACCAGTATCCTCTACCTCCTCACGCCGCATAGTCCGCAGGGGGGATTCCACCGCAACCGCGGGCGCACGGTGCACACGCTTATCCAGGGGAGGGGCCGCTATGTGCTTATTCATGACGACGAGGAGGGGGAAGGGGAAGGGAAAGCGGGGAAGAAACGCGTCGAGAGTTTCGTGGTGGGCAGGGATGTCGAGAGGGGGGAGAGGGTGTGTTGGGTTGTCGAGGGCGGCAAGTACAAGGCTAGTTTCTTGCTGGCTGAGGACGGCGTGGACGAGTGGGAGAGTCGGCTGTTGATTAGTGAGGTGAGTTTTTTTTCCGGCGGCTGTTCGTGTTGTCTCCTTTGACGGCCTGCATTTCTTCTTTTTGATTTATAAATTTTTGCTTTCACGCTGCGCATCGAGCGGGCTGCATACCGCGGTTTTTCAGCGCTGAGCTCCCGGGCTACATGGCACAGTTTTTGGTCGGCTAGGCACCCGGCTAACCGTCGCAGACTGTTGTTCCTGGGTTTGAATTCGCCGATCATGACTTCCTCCGGGAAGAGACCTTTGATCGGATTCTCGAGCACGAGCAGGCCGAGGAGCTGAGGTGGCTTCTTAGAAGCGGGGAGTGAGTGAGTGTGTAGAAGAGACGACGTGGTTTGCGAGGTAGGTTCTGGGAGAGTGTCGAAACACGGTTGATGCTCGCTACGTGCGTGCTTGGACTAGATACAACTGGTTCCATCTCAAAGTGCTCGAACGCTGGTCACGCGGAAAAAGAAAACCCCCTCCCCCCTGCATCATCACTGCGGATAATGCTCAAACAAGAACCCGGCTGCCATCTCCACGTTCCCGTCCGTGGCGTTCAGTGCTGCCAGCGCCTCCTGCCGTGCAAATCCCAGCACGACAAGCTTCTGCACCTCGTCTTCGGGCCAACTTGCCCGCGCCTCGGGCAGCCGCGTGACCATCTGCCTGATTTGCTCGGCCGTGACGCCCAGCGGCGGCCTGCTCGTCTGCGGCCTCGCTGGTATTTCGGTCCTCAGTATGCGCCCCAGCGCCGCAACCCATCCAGCCTGCGCCGTCTCATTCCCCAGCTCGAGCTCAGCCACATGCACGAGATCCTCGTCGTGGTCGCCGCAGTTGAAGTACTCCCAGCCCATCACCCCTCCAAACCCCAGCCCAACGCTCTTGTACTTCTCCCGCAGCAGCGCGCACACATCCCGCAGCTTGCGCACAGGCACATGTCCTGCGCCATTCCCTGGATTGGTGACCACGCCCAGCACAACGCGCTCAGGCTTCCACCCCGCGGCGACAATGGCATCGTACCACGCCGTGGTCGCTGCGTCGCCCCAGCCGCAGTAGAACTGCGTGTTGTACCACGCCACCTCGCGGCCATAGACACTGCATTCCAGCTCTGGATAGGAGAAGCCGCTGAGGTGGGGGAGGGTCGGGTGCAGGGGGTTCGGGCTAGGGCCGCTGGCAAGCATGGGGCGCGGCGGCCGCAGGTGAGGGGGGACATTGGGGTCGGGGATGAGTGCTGTGGCGACAGGAGCGAGGGTGATGAGGAAGGAAGGGCCAAAGTCTGCGCGCAGCCGGGCGATGAGGCGCGTTGCTGTTGCGAGGGGCACTTGCTCTTCAATGTCGAGATCGAGGCCGTCGAGCTTGTAGATTGTGATGATAGCGTGCAGGGGGACGTAGTATGCTTCGAACTGTGGTGTTTTAGTTGTTGCATGTTGACAAGCTGTGAGGAGCGTACACTCTCGTCGTCTCCACTAAGGCGTTCAAAGGTGCCCTTTGCTGCTCCGCCGAGCATGCCCAGCACCTTCACGCCGCTGCCTTGCAGCCAGCTGGCCTCACCCCATAACTGGTCGTACCGCTTGTCGTCTGGACGGTGGTCATTTAGTGTAATGTTGCCTGGCCCATCGTTGAGATGGATCGCGGCTACGATCACATGCGTGACGCCAGTGTTGTTGGTCAGCAGCGGCAGCAGCGAATTGCAGTTGCCCTGTGGGTCATGGATGGTCTGGTGGTAGACGATCAGCCGTGGGCCAGTCGACGGCGGGAGAAGCTTGGGTGGAGATGAAGTCATGGTAACCACATCCGACGAAAGGAGACGGAGACCACAACGGCGTGTCGTGAGACGGGCCGTTCCCCTGCCCCTCAGCGTAGGGCTGAAGTGTGGGGTGCATAACGTCATAGCAATGCAACACCAAAGATGCCGGTATAGTCCGCCTTTGGGTGCGTGTGCGGAGGTCACAATCGCGAGTCAGTGCAATCGTATTATTTTAAACCATTTATTTCATGCTGTCCGTGATCTGCAGCGTCATGATGCAGCCTGTCAAGATGTAACAACCCAAACGCCCGCACTGTCTCCTCCACAGCATTATCCTCGTATTCAAGACACATCATAAATACACACTGGTGCGCCGTGTCGTCTGCACCGGCTAGCCCCAAGCATGTTCCGTCGAATTGCATAACTGTCGTATCGTCCTCCATGGGCCCAAACACCTCAGTGATAGCCGTTGCTGTAACCATTCGTCCCTGTGAAGTAGGGGTGGACTACACACTGCTTTGCTGAGATGCGGCCAGCAGGGTCGTATACGAGGAGTGCATCGAGCAGATCAAGACCGATGTCGTCGAGGTTGTGGACGATTGCCGCGATGTCTGTGCGGTTCCACTTGGGGAACGAGGGCTTGAAGTCGGGGAAGGATGTGACGCCAGGCCAGTCCTGCTCGCTGGGTGTTCCGAGAATACTGCCGTGTGTCAGCGTGTGTACGTAGTGCTGGTAGATCTGAGGATGTACCGGAAAATCTTGAAGATCTCGTCAATTTCAGAGTCACCGGGGAACAGAGGCTTGCGTGTGCACATCTCAGCGAAGATACAGCCGACCGACCACATATCCACACCAGTGGAGTACTGTCGCCCACCAAGCAGAATCTCTGGTGCGCGGTACCAAAGTGTCACGACCTGATTGCCATGTCAGCTGTGAGCTCTCTTCCCATGATGCAACACCCTCACCTCGTGGGTATATGTCCGCAGTGGCACACCAAAAGCGCGGGCGAGACCAAAATCGGCAAGCTTCAAATTGCACTCGCTGTTGATCAACAAGTTCTGTGGCTTCAAATCACGGTGCAGAACGCGGTGTGCGTGGCAGTACCGCACGCCCTCGCACAACTGCATCATGAACTTCTTGATCATGTTTGAGTCCATGACCAGCTTCTGGCCTGCCAGCCCGGAGCCCTCGGGCAGGGCCTTGCCACGTCCGCCATCGCTGACTGGCAGCGCCTCCATGTACTTCTTCAAGTCAAGGTCGAGGAACTCGAAGACGAGGTAAAGCTTGTGACCATCGGCGTGCACAATGTTGAGCAGGCGGACGATGTTGGGGTCGTTCATCTCCTTGAGCAGCGAGATTTCGCGGATGGCGGTCGAGGGGACGCCCTCGTCTTCGGCCTCAAGGCGAATCTTTTTGAGCGCGACGATGCGCTGGTCTTTTGTTGTGAGGTCGCGGGCCTTGTAGACGACTCCGTAGGTTCCTGGCTGCCGTCAGTGTGCAATCCTACAGGGTCGCAGACATGGAAAGCGCTGCAGGTCGCAACTCACCCTCTCCCACCTTCTCCAGCTTCTGGTAGTTCTCCATAGCAACGGTAACGCGCAGAGGCTTTCGGACGGTAGGCGGTCACACTTGTCTACAGTGTACGAGGATCGCGCCGCGGGGATGCGAGGCCAGTGGAGCACGATCGAGTCCGCGAAGAGGCTCGGGTGAGATTGGCGCGCCTGCGGGTTAGTATGTCGTCGTGCGTGGAGGCAGACGAGGTGGGGAGTCCAGATGTTATGCAAAAGGGTGTAAACAACCTAAACCCAGCGAGGGAAGGCGCCACAAGCCACAAACGCGCCCCGGGCAAACCCTGACTCTTTCGCGTCACAGCCCTTGACATTCGCTTTGAACGAGATCACACACATTGACACAGACCAGATCATCAGCACCAAAAAAACAGCGGTATACGTGTGCGCGGTCAAGCCTCCAGGTGTCGATTCAGCCGCGCTAGATGGACCATCTGGACCCTCACCAACGGCCTCCTGACAGCATCAAGCATGTCTACAAAAAGTACCAGAAGATGAAACCCAAAGACCTGGACAAAGATCCAGACATTGTGGATCTGCCAGATACTCTGCATACGTCAGCCAAGGAGCAAGTTCGCATCGTCGAGGAGTGGAGTGGTCACGACTTGACCGCTGCTTTCCGGGCATTTAGCGGTCAGGAGAAAGAAGCATACGCAGCCTTGCCGGCAAGGATACCGGTGTATGAACATGTAGACATGCCAGGTAAGGTTCAATGTTACACATGTTTTGTTACGCGCGTTTGGTTGGTGTCTGTCATTTTCAATTTCAATTCCGATAAGCGTATCCAACCAAGTCCTTCCCTAGACTACTACATTTCGAACCCTGCGTCTCAGCCTTCTATCATTCCCATGATCTACCAGCATCCTCAGCTTACCGCGCTCTCCTTTGATTCCTGCCTGACGGTGAGCAGGCCTACACATCGTCCCCTCCCTCTTGCCCCCAACAGTCCAAAACCACCTCCTCTCGCGCCTCCTGCACCGCGACCTCTCCAACCCTGCGCACCTCACAAACATCCACACGCACTACACGCTCTCCTACCCACCCACTCAGTCCTCCTTCTTTTCCCATCCGCCCACAAGCACATCCCCGATCGCCCACCCCATGGACCCCAGCATCCACAAGCCCCTCAGCGTCCCGCAGCTTCTGAGCAAGAAAATGCGCTGGACGACGCTGGGTGGCCAGTATGACTGGACCGCAAAAAAGTACCCGGATGTCACGCCCCCACCTTTCCCAGCGGATATCAAGGCCTTGCTAGAGTCAATATGGACGCACACGCGTGCCGAGGCGGCAATTGTGAACCTCTACTCGCCGGGGGACACGCTGAGTGTGCACCGCGACGTAGCGGAGGCGAGTCCGCACGGGCTGGTCTCGGTGTCGTTGGGGTGTGACGCTGTATTTGTTATTGGGGTGTCTCAAGGCTCTGCTTCAGCATCAACGGATGAGTCGAAGCATGGCCATGGAGAGCAGGGTGAGGAGCAAGAGAAAATCATCACCCTCAGACTCCGCAGTGGCAGCGCAGTCTACATGTCTGGCCCCAGCCGCTTCGCATGGCACGGCGTCCCGCAGATCGTCAAGGGGACATGTCCGGAGTATTTAGCTGAGTGGCCGGCTGCGCAAAGCAACGAGGAAGGGGAAGAAGAGGGGGAAGGAGAGTACGAGGCGTGGCGCGGCTGGATGGCCGGGAAAAGAGTGAATCTGAACGTGCGGCAGATGTGGGATTGAACCCCACAAACCACTTCTCTATCCATTGATAGATTGTCTACATGCAAACACACCGTGCACGTTGCTGCTATAGAAGCCTGCTCCCTCAACGCCGCTCTTCCTCTTTCGACAACAGAACCTTAAGACTGTTGCCATGACGTCACCTACACCACAACCACGCAAGCACGCACGCATCACCCACCGTCCGCACGCCCGCTCCGCACCGCAGCATACCCATCAGCGCACTTTATTTCGAAATACCACGCATCTTTCCCAAACGGGTAACATAATAAGGTTGTCATCCAACGCAGCACTAAAAGGCTTGTCTCAGAGAGAGGGATTTACCCGCGGGAATAAGGGGACGGGGCGCCTGAAACACGTACAGTTACAGCACCATCACCACCATGAAAGGTGAGTGTTCAACAAGAATGATATGCCATCATGGGCAAGAGAACAGGATAGAGAGAAAAAGGGATGTGAGATGTGAGATGTGTGAGATGGTATGTATTGTGCGATTCGCTTTTAGTCTAAGGTGCGACATGTGGTCCACACATGGGTTTACATTGCTGGCTCTGGCGCAACATGCGGACACGAGCATATTTTGGCGTTGAAAAATTAAGCCTCGGCAGTGATGAGCTTGGTAATCTTTCCAATTGCGATAGTCTGACCTTGGTCTCTGTGTGCATATCATCAGTCGCTGTATCCACGGTAAACAAACCGATGTTCTAACATACCTCAATGTGAATCGTCCCAGCTGGGGGTAATCCTCAAAGCGCTCAACACAAATCGAGCCCGCTGTGCCTGTAACCTCTACTCTCGCGATGATGCTCATTCCTTTTGTGGCAAATCCGGGGGCCTTCTTCGACTTGCGGCCTGTGCCCTTCTCGAGCTTGTGCAGTAGTGCGGAGATGGTAACTTCCTCCTGTGCGGCATGGACGTGCAGAACGCAGTTGAAGCCGGCAGTAAAGATAGACTTAATGTCAAGGAGGACGATCTGTGCTTCAAAGCTGGAGACGCAGTTTACGGGGCGCTTGGGGGAGCAGAGCACGTAGCCGGGGAGGATGTCTTCTTCTTCGACACCGCGCACACGGATTCGCACTTGGTCACCGCAAGTGGCGCCAGGAATTTCGTCTTCCTGCTCGCCGTACAGTGCGGAGATGTGGATGAGTTCTTTGTTGGGCATCATGAGATATTTCTGCTCCTTCTTGATGATGCCGGATTCGATCTTGCCTTCGATCATAGTGCCCATGTCCTTGTACTTGGCGGCGATGGGCATCATGAAGGGGGCGTTGATTTTACGCTCCAGTGCCTGCATGTTGTCAAGGTACTCGAGGAGAGAGGGGCCATCGTACCAGGGAGCCTTCTCCTTGGGAACGCGGTCCTTGATACCGGTGAATGTTTGCGCACTGACGGGCATCATGAAAATGTCCGTCTTAGGGTTGTAACCGAGGCCCTTGAGGAAGAGAACGACCTTGCTAGTGCACTCTTTGTAGCGGTCCTCGGACCATTCGACCGTGGGGTCGTCCATCTTGTTAACCACGATGATGAGCTTGTTGACACCCTGTGTCTTAGCCAGCATAGCGTGCTCTCGTGTTTGGCCGCCCTTTTCGAAACCGGTCTCGTACTCTCCCTTACGCGCTGAGATGACAAGGAGACCAACATCTGCTTGTGAAGCTCCACCGATCATGTTGGGGACGTAGGTCTTGTGGCCAGGGGCATCCAGGATAGAGTATCGACGCTTCTCAGTCTCAAAGAATCCACGGCCAACTTCGATAGTCTTACCCTGCTGACGTTCCTCCTTGTTCAAGTCGAGCGCCCACGAGATGTACCAGGTCTCACGACCGGCATCCTTGGCTTCGCGCTTGTACTTGTCGAGTGTTCGCTCATCGACCATGCCTGTGGAAATGAGAATGCTGCCTCCGAGTGTGGACTTTCCGGCATCAACGTGGCCCAAGAAGATGATGTTGACGTGCTCCTTTCCGTAGATCTCAGCAAGTGTGGCCTCGTCGACAACCTCTTCCACCTCCTTCTCAACATCAGCAGCCTTCTGGATGATCTTGTCCTTGGCGGTGGGGGTAGGGCTGTTGCGTCCGGATGCGGGCGTGGGTGATGTGCGGCCAGAGCTGGCAGGCGTGGCCTTGGTGGGCTCGCCAGTCTTCTCGATTGCCTGCTTAGCAGCGACCTTGGCTCCGGCAGCTGGTGCGCTCTTGTCTTGAGTTTCCTTGATCGACTTCTCCGCAGGAGGTGCGCCTCCGAGAGAAAGGACCTTGGTACCGCCAACCTTCTCAGTCTTGGGCGCAACAGCATCTGCGCCTATGGTGAGGGTCTTGGGCTTCGGCGCATCGCCACCGATGGAAAGAACCTTAGCCTTAGGCGCGGCCTCCTTCTTTGGCTCAGCAGCCTGGTCAGCCTCGCCACGCTTGGCGATCTTTACAGGTGCCTGCTGCTGCTGCTGCTGCTGCTGGTAGTTCTGTTGGTATCCTCCGTACTGCTGGCCGTATCCGCCCTGCTGTCCATAGTTGGGATAGCCCCCCTGCTGCTGCTGTCCCTGGCCGTAGTTGGGGTAACCGCCCTGCTGTTGCTGGTAACCACCGTACTGACCGCCATACTGCTGGTTGTACCCGCCGTACTGCTGGTACTGCCCATAGCCCTGTTGGTACTGGTTGTACGCCTGGCCAGGAACGAATGAAGATGCGCCGGGCGTGAAGGATGTCGCGCCGGGGACGAAAGCCTGGGGTTGCTGGTTGTTGAGGTTCATGCCGCCCGTCTGCTGCGCGAGCCTCTCCTCCTCTTCTTCCCAGTTCTCGGCCATGATGTGTGCGGGGTCGCGGTGCGATCGTTGGGCAAGTCGAGATTTTCTGGGGTATTTGAATGTCGAGGAGCGTGTGGGCGGTGAATGTGGGCCCTAATGAATGTCTTGGGTCCTTGTGTGCGGGACTGCTGGGGCGTCGTTGGCAGCAGAAAAGTAGAAAAGTGCGATGCGGGCCGCTGCTGCCCATTCGACTGTGGCGGGGCATTTCACCCAAAATCCACCCAACATCGCTGCCTGACGTTCATTGGCCAGGGGCCCCTAGCAACAGCAAACAGTCAACGAGACTCACGCTCCAACGTCACTTGCGCTGCGTCTTGCAGCCTATTTTGTTTTCTGCTGTTTTTCCCAACCGCATCCCTTCTCGTGCCATGACGTCGGCCATTCTTTCCTTCTGAGCGCTTGATAACCTGCATCAAACGCCCAACATGGAGGTGCTACTAGCGAAGGTGAGTCCTCTTGACTCCAAGCACAGTCACGAGCAGTCATAAGGCTGACGTGCACGAATCAAAGACTATGTCTGACACTATCCAAGGTCACCCAGCAGGCCATGAGCTATGCCATTCGTAGTGGCATAGCTATCACAAGTACATACGCCATCAAACAATGCGGCCGATTAATGAAGACCGTCGAGGGCCAAGAGAAGCAAGAGCTCGCCGCGTTGCAAATGCGACTCGATTCGAAAATCCAGGTAAGTCTTTTTCCGTTCCGAGCATACACTATGCTGACGCGAAATAGATCATTTCGCCAGCGATAGATATGATCGAGCTTATCTCAGCGCGAGGAAACACAACACTTGAATCGGCAGTCACCTTAACCAAGTCTCTTCGTTGGGATATCCAGTCGCTCGGCAGCCGTGTAGAAAAAGCTGTCGTTGAGGAGCAGCTTTCGAAGAGGGGCAGCTCCCGAGCAAAGTCGCGAGCACAAAATGACATCGAGCTGAAGATGATTATTGCAGACATGAAGCAGCTGCTCGACCGTATCGAAGACGCAGTGCCACTGATTAACCTTGCTATCACAACATCAGGCGTGAGCTTGTCGACTAATCTGCCTCCGACTGTTTCTCCCTCAAGGCTGCTGCAGGCCAGTACCTTCCTAACCGCGGGAGATTCGCACTACTGCATGTCGAAGCCTAGGGCTCAGCAGATTGGGCCAACTTTCACGCTTTCGATGTACATGTTGTTTTCTGGCTATGCTGTTCCTACCCACGAGGAGCTACTGCGTCAGCGCGAGACGACGTGGAAGGAAGTCATGCACAAAGCTCGCGTGACGCTGCTGAGGGTACCGCTCGAAAACGTTTACGATTACCCCGTTCCCTTCGGTGCACGAAGTAGCAAGGCAGAAGAAGGAAATCACCGCCACATCCCATCAGAGAGTGCACTACAAGAGTATGCATACCAGCTTCTGATAGTAGAGGACTTAGATGATGGTCGCTTGCACACTTTCGAGGATGGCGAACCCCAGCCTGGGCCTTACGATGGTGTTCAGCAGGCTGGAGTCCGAGAGATCATACCCATCCACGAAATGTCGAAGATCTTCTACGCAGACACAGGGAAAATTCTCAATATCGGTGGCGAAGGTGAAGCCAACAACCCAATACTATTGCTGAAGCGCGATGTCAACGCGCCGCCTCCTCGCCGAATGATGGAACACGAGCCCACAGACGGCGGATATGAGTCTGACGACTCCCACACAGTAGGCGGAGACGACGAAGAGCAGTCAGAAGTAGACGCTCAATTCCGTCGCGAGTCAACCGCCAATCTCGCAGCCGAAGCAGCGGAGCAAGACGAACCTCCCACCTACCCTTGGCGCCTTCCACCAACCCTGGATCTGGAATGGATGGCATTTGAGGTTTACCAGGACGAACCAGATTCAGACTCCGACTTTGATGAAACAGAAGACACATTCCCCACCAACCACGCGACCTCAGACTCACCCAGCCTCGTCTCCAGCCTCTCAAACCTTCACCTCTCCCCCTCCACTCCCCCATCCCAACACTCCAGCCAACTCATCCCCACCCCTTCAGCAGCCACCATCCACCCTTCCCATCACAATACACCACCCACCACTCTCCCCCCAATAAAAACGTCTCTCTCTATGCTCGAAATGCTCATCCGCCTGACCGCGCTTCAGCAATTCCAGCAAGCCTCCCACCTCTCTATCCCCGATGAGTTCCTCACCTTCTTCCTGAGCGAAAGCAGCACGGTGGGGTCGGGCGGGGACGCAGAGGTGCGGAGAAGAGTCAGAAGAGAAGCGCGGCAGAGAGTCGGGTTTGATCCGTACGACGAGTCTCCGATTAAGCGGAGGGGAGAGGCGTATCAGGCACGGAGAGCGCATGAAGAGCGGGAGGGCAATCATCACGAGTACGACGGAGATGAGGGATACGATTATGTTGGGTTCCCAACGGGGACACGCTCGGGTGCCAGTACCCCGTTCTCAGGGTCTGGGACTCCGGGGTTGGGCGAGTCGAGCAGGAGTAGGAGTGTTGTCGATGTCTCGTCGTTGGGTAGGCCGGGGAGAGAGGCCAGTAGTCCCAGTCCGCTGCTCAGGCGGGCTACGACGCAGACACAGGTGCAGCAGGCGCAGGTGGGGAGGGACCGGGGCGAGCGAATGAGCAAGTTGAGGTTCCCGCCGCCGGAAACGCCGCCAGGTAGCTGAAGAAGCGTTGAGTCGGGATGAGGAAGAAGAGGAGTGTGGTGGAAGAGCATTGAAAGGGGACAACTTTGGCATATCTCAGCGCATGTGTGGCAATCTGTTTTTACCTTCCATTAGCGCAGCATAGCATAGCACTGGACAGAACATCAACTTGATACCGAGAAGTGAATCCCATTCCCAGACTAAGAAGATTCCTCATCCCCAAACCCCAAACAGTGGACCATCACATACATGTCGGTCATTCCAACGCCAGACACCCTCCCAGAAACGCAAAAATCACTCCCAATCATCATCATCGCTCTCCTCGACCTTCTTCGCTTCCGCAGCCTTCCCCTTCGGACTCCCCGGCGCACGACTGGGCGCACGGCTCGTCGCCCCGCTAACGACGTCGTACGAAGCATCGCTATCAGCTACGCTTTTCTCGTCGTTGGAGCGGCGGGGTTGTGCAGGCTTGAGGGTGTCTGCGGGGGCGTCGGTGTCGGGTTTGATTGTGGTTTGGGATTTGGCGAGGTCGGGGGTGGAAGTTTTTGGTGGTGCGGCGGTGGAGGTCGAGGGGGTGGGTTTCGAAGGGGTGTCGTTGTCGTCGTCGTCGTCGTCGTCGGAGCCAGAGGACCAGCCTACTTCTTCGTCGGCGGCGGCAGGGGTGGAGGCTAGATATGGTCAGTATGTTGCTTGAGGTTGGGAAGAGGAGGCAGGGCTGCCCACCCTTCAGCATCTCGCGTCTGCGCTGCTCCTCGCTCTCGATGACATGGCGGAGGAAATAGTATCTGCACCAGAAGGCGGCATAGTCGACCTTCTCGGGGACAAGCTTCTCCATTGCGTTCCGCAGCTCCTCATGTCTCTCCAGATCCTTGGCTATGGCGTCTGTTTTCTTCTCCGCGTCGAATGTCTTCTTCCATTCCTCCCACTGCGGACTCGCGGGGTCCTTCAGGAACGAGTCCAGAGTCGAGTGGATGACATGCAGCTGAGCATCGAAGCGGGTGGCGTGGACGACCTTCTTGCCGCTGCTGTCCTTGGACTCGAAGAGCACGGCGCCGTCTTTCTCGGCCTGGGAGCCAGACGCGGGTGGTGCGATGCTCACGGCGTCGCTGAGGAAGTTGCGGATATTGGAACCGAACTTGAGAAGAGCTTCGTCCGCGGCATCCTCTGCTTTCTGCAGCTCCTTGAGGCGCTTTGAGGCGTTGGACCGGAAGAGCGAGACGATGCCCTGTGCTTCCTTGACAATGTCGGCGGTGAGCGACTCGGGGCGGTCGGGGTGCGGGGTCATGTCCTCCTTCTCTGTGTCCTTGTCCACGGTGCTGTCTCTTGCGGCGGAGGCGGTCGCGTCTCCGGCCTGCACGGAGAGGTTGCGCGCATGGCTGATGAGGCTGGAGACGCCGGCGGTGGCTTCCTTGTATTGCTTGCTTGTTGTTGCAGTGTCGTAGTATTGCTCGCCCTGAACGCGTCGTGTTAGAGTCGAGGTGACAATGGTTAGGGAGACTGGGACTCACCTGCTTCTTTGCCGTCTGCCAGAAGCCTCCCAGTCGCGCTGCCCACGGGCTGCTCGATATGGCCTTGTAGGCTTCCTGGACCTCCGAGTTGAAGTTGCTGGGCTGCGCGTTGGCGCTGCTCTCGCCAGTCTGTTTCTTGGACGGGTCTTGGGGGTAGCTCTCCTCCTGTATGTGGTCGTAAGCGGAATCCATGCTGGGCGACGTGTGTCAAGCAGTGTGAGGGATGGTGCGAGAGCTGGCACTGGCTCGTGAGGGCCCGCATTGACCGCGGAGACCCTGCATGTGCTCCGCAACCAGCGTCTTAGCGTGTTGATTCACATGTTACACAGAATGTCCGACGGACAGCGACCTGGTGTGCATTGACTCCACAAATCTACTTTCTGTCCTTCGTCTTGGTATCTGGACTTGGGTTGGCTCCTCGCAGCGAGCATTTTCCCGAGCTCGTGTGCCCTGCTTTTGGTAACACGGCGTTGCTCTTGCTCTGCGTAGCCAACACACCTGCCTCTGCGTCCTATGCGTTTCAGATGCACGTTTTGAGTCTCTGCCCTCTCTTCAATTGCATGTCATCTCTCCATAGACCCTCACCTTTTCTTCTTGCTCACCACCTTCTCAAACCCATCCTCGTCAATCTCCGGCTCAGGCTTTGGCTCCCTCGGCCTCGCAGGCACCAACGCCGGCGCATCGTCCATGTCGACATCCTCGTCGCTCTCTTCGTCCACACTGTCCCAGTCTGCCTCCTGGTTGGTTTCCCGCACATTGACATCTCCCGTCGCGATCTCCTTGCCCTGTCTGCTCTCCCACGTCTTGTGTAGTGCATCGACCGTCGCTGTATTCCCCTCACTGATCTCCTTCCTTATGGCCATGATGTTGCGCGCGACTTCGATCTCGGTCTCGTCCTCAACGCGGCACCCGTACTCGTCCTCGAGGACCTGCAGCAGCATGACCTCGACGTCTTCCGAGTCGGTGAGCGGCTCGTTGGTGAAGAGCTCGCTGATTTGGCCGGCGAGCCAGTCGCGCTTCTCAGACGAGTCGGGTCCGCCCCATTGGTTCTTCACCGCGACCGTGAGAGTCGCCCAGTTGAAGAGGCAGTGCCAGATGCCGAGGTCGAACTTATCCTGCAGTTCCGCTTAGAAATGTTAGAGGGTTCAGTATACACGTGAGCGCATAAACGTACCAGGAATTGGCGCTGTTGCTGTGGAAGTAGACATTTTGTGGCGTGTGGTATGGGAGATTTGGTGTTTTCAGAATTTACGAGCGCCTTGCGTCACAAAAGTTCGTGGCGGGGCGCCGATAAGTAATAAGTACGGCGCTAACCAACAACTGCGGACTTGCCTTGTCCTCAACCATGATACCGAAAGATATCGACACATTCAGTATGATCGTCCAGCCAGCAAACAGCGACTACCGTCAGCCTTATAGTATTTTTTCTCCTACTGTAGCCAACAGATGTTAACTGAGCCTATGGCGCTTCCTTCCAGTCTCAATGATTGGTCAAGGGGGCACCGTCATGCATGCACGCCTCTTGGGGCTGAATGGACCAACGTAATCAGCTTGCCGTCTCTGCTCTCCTGACCTCTTAGCTTCACACCATCTCAATATCTTTCAGACCTGGTTTAGTCTTGCCGGAATAGTGAGTGTATCACCCATGGGCTTTCGGACAGCACAACTTCGCGCGACTTAACTTGGAGCATGGAGTCACGATTGGAAGCTATGTTTATAAGCACTCCAGATGCTGCGTCGTCTACCATGGAAACTGTCACGTCCACGCTCGAAGCTGTGCATGCTGGGCTGGAAAATGGGTCTGAAGGTCAGAGTGGCAATCCCACGACAATGTCAACGACGCCTTCAGATGCAACTACGTCTGTTGCCGATCGGCACCGCGATCGAGGGGGTGTGAAGGGTCTTGTTGCCTTCCAGATTAAGCACCACTTAGCTCTGCGCGCCGCCTTGGAAGAGCAACTCACTGCACTGGAACAGCAGGTTACCGCAAATGGCCTCGATCTGATCGTGAGACTAATGAGTGACTTGGGCCTCCCTTCTCCCTGGTGCTCGAATCCAAGGCTTTACTACATCTCTCAAAAAATTGACCGTGTGCATTTGCTATCTGGCCTTTTGGACGCTGGCGTAAATGACCTGTGGTTGCCCCTTCATAAACGGCTGGTACGCAGGTGGTTAGATGATGCAGATACGAAAACGTTCATGAGATATCAGGACTCTATTCTCGATGAGGCAATCCCAATCGACTTACAAGGAAGACATTTCACGCTCGACAACATGGATCAACTTGACCTTTCTAGGGTGAAGTACCTCGGCGCTGGAGGTTTTGGTGAAGTGCATCATGTTCTAAATCGGCGTAATGGGCAGGCGTACGCTTGTAAAACCATGTCACGGCCAGTTAGGTATGACACTCACGCTGACTTGATGCGGAATTTCAAGCGAGAGGTCATGGGCATGCGTCGCGTGCGCCATCGGCACTGTGTCGACCTGGTAGGGTCATGCACAGATATGGATTCTGTGGCTATCTTGTCTTCTCCAGTCGCGGACATGGACCTGGCTGTGTTTCTGAACACGGATCTTGATAAGCCTCAGCTTGAAGTCCTGCGACATGCAATCGGCTGCATCACGTCTGCGCTTGCTTATTTGCACAGTCTCGAAATCAGGTCAGTATATAATCGCTCAGCTATGTTAAAGGCTTATCCATGCAAGGCACGACGACCTGAAGCCCAACAACATCCTCATACATGGCACCAATATCCTACTGACAGACTTTGGATTCTGGTATGCAATGTCACCAGTCCCAAGACCCCATTATCGGACACTGACACGGTGCATCATAGCCTAGATTCTTCTGATTCTGGCGTCACTACTACGGCGGGGCCACCGACACACTCAACCAGGAGGTACTCTGCGCCTGAAGTCTTCGACCATGGATCGAGAAATCGGCTGACAGATATCTGGAGCTTGGGTTGTGTGCTCGCTGATATCGTCTCACGCTTACTTGGCTACACCCTTCAAACATCGAAGGAATTCTGGCTCTCGAATGGGTCCAAGTTCGACAGCTACGCCGAGAACATCGATGCAACAACGGCATGGCTCACACATCTTGCACAGAACGCTCCAGAGTGGGGCTTCAGATGGTTACTTTCTTTTATCAGACACATCATTCTTGAGAGAGACAGACTGAAAAGACCCACAGCGAAGCAGGTTCTTGCTCGCCTAGACGTGCTCCACCGTTCGCAGATACCACCTCATAATCGCCCCTGGGTCGGTGCTTGCTGTGCTATAGACAGCGGGTTGAAATCACAAGGCGCACCTCTCCGCCTTGCATCGCCACTACTTTGGCCTTTCTTCGACAACCTCGGCATCGATCGACGCTTCGAAGTCATCTTCCTCGACTGCAACCTTTCCGTGCTGGCATCTAACCCATCTCTCGACCTCCAAGGCGACATCAGTACCATGCTTAGCACCAAACAGGAACTTGATCGTCTCCGCAACGCTGTGGAGAAACTCACCCCATACGCGCGGTCGGTCGTGCATTCAGAACTCGCATTGAATCCCCCACCGACCAAAGACTTCAAAGCATATCTCAAAAGTTTCTACCTGTGCCCCTACGGCGTTCTTGCTTCCCATAGCATGAGCCTTTCAATGCGATATCGCTCTCCAGTTGCACGCCTTCATCTCGTCCATCTTTTCTTCGCCACACTGCAGCTCCAGCCTGATCGACAGAACATGCCTGAGGAGCCATTCATCGCCTTGTGTTTCGACCGGGCACAGAAGTGAGGATCAATCCCTTCAAGCGCACGCACACATGTAAAAGATAAAGCGAGATGGGAATGGTTAGAATGAGGTGCGGTGCAGAGCGGAAAGGTGGGGGGGGGGGGGGTCCCGGCAAAGAGAAGAGGAGAAGGAGGTGGGCGGCGACGCTTATTGAGGAGAACCGAGGGAATCAATGCGCCGTAGCTAGTGTGTAGCAAGACAAGTGCGATGCCAGCTACAAAGATCGCGAGTCGCTAGCTGCTGGCCTGGACAAATCGAGCGGTCAACCAACCAACAGATTATCATCGAAGCAGCAGCGGAAGGGTCAGATCATCTCTTGCCAAAACATACATTCATTTTCATATCCATATCGTAACTATCGTAAGATGCTAGTAGGCGTGGGTCAAGACTATGCTAACCAATGTACCGAGAGCCCAAACAGCAGCAAAAGTGTACTGTTGCATGAGCGCGAAAGCAAAACACCGCCCAGATTGTCGAGCCAATTTCTACCCCGATCCTCCTCTTCCTCATCTTCTTGAATACACATCCTTATCTCCCGGATACGTCTCAACCCATTAGCTCTTCGCGAACAATGCTGACGGCTCCAATTTCTCCGACCATGTAGCCCTCGGCATCGGCACCAACGGCTGCGCCAGCAAATCCAGCACAGCTCATGACCATAGTCAGGTCCTGGCTGGCACCCTCAGTTCCAGCACCGGCAGTGAATCGCTCCGAGCGCTCAAGCCAGTCGGTCTGGGGCCTGGCGGTAAAGACAGCGTCGTTGCCGACCCTGAACTGCACAGTGCAATCGCTCCTCGTGTTAACTTGCCTTGTGAGGGCACTGAGCTGGTACTGTGTGCCAGGACAGAGTGTCACAGGCTGAGAAAGCTGGGTGGTCTGGCCAGGGAAGGCAGAGCGGAAGCGCGCAATGGTGCCGTTTGCAGTAGTGACCGAGTCAACAGGTATGGTTGGATCGAATTGGCTGACAAACCAGCCTTCGGTGCTGGAGTCAGGCTGGATGTTCAGGGTGGGCGAGAGGATTAGGTTGCCGTTGTCGCTGCACGCGGCATCGATCTGGTCTTGAGTAGCGAGAATGCCAGAGCGGCGGAAACGCGATAGCGGCGCCTCCGTGGCTCCGCCGACAACTTCCGAGGTGGCAGATGCAGTGACATCAGACACGACACTTGAAGTGGCGCTCAGAATGTCTGAGACGACCGGTGCGACGTCAGATGAGGTTGCGGCCGCTTCGGTTGACGTAGCCGTGGCCTCTTCGGAAGTAGCAGCGGCTTCAGATGTGGCGGCAACAGAAGTGGCAGCGATCTCGGAAGTAGCAGCGGTGTCAGTGGTAACGGTTACATCAGAAGTGGGAGCAATTTCAGTCGCGATCACGCTTGCAATCTCCGAAGCAATGCTCTCTACGACCGAAGAGAGCACCGCCGTCTCCGTGGGCAAAGTTCCGTTGATTCCTACCACCACAGTCCCATTGAGGCCAGTTGGGGCAGCGCCCGACGAGATGCAGGTAGCCGCTACGACCGGTATCGTCTCGAC
Organism: Stagonosporopsis vannaccii; assembly: GCA_028584115.1. Lineage (NCBI taxonomy): Eukaryota > Fungi > Ascomycota > Dothideomycetes > Pleosporales > Didymellaceae > Stagonosporopsis > Stagonosporopsis vannaccii. The sequence goes on along the minus strand of VWXS01000098.1, from coordinate 93,419 downwards.
AGTGTAGGTAGTGATGATCACCTCCCTTGTGACGAAGGAGAACTCGGTAGGGCTAGGGCAGGCCTCTGTAGTAGGCGCTGTTGGCTCTGGAGGCAGCGTGGAGTTGCCTGTGGGGAAAGGAGGACTTAACGATCCAGTGCGCTCATCAGTGGACGTCGACCCAGTAAACCCGGGCGTTGTGGAGTTCACTGAAATTGCAGGAATAGTGGAGGATGCAGGTGGTGCTGTGGTCGAGTTCAATGGGACACTTGGTGTTTCGACTGTGATTGAAATGTTGGTCGATGTTGGAGGAAGGATCGTGGAAAGGTTGCCAGTCGAAAAAGACGGAACAGTTGACCAATTTATTGACACGAAAGATTCGGAGGTGGTGTTACCAGTAGGAGTCGGGCTCGGCGTTGTTGTGTTGTCGAACGGTCGAGTAGTGGGGGGAATCAGCGTGACCGTGACATTGCCACTAGGGAAGGAGAGCGTGATGTCTGCGGTTGTAGTGACAACTAGAGTAGAGCCTGACTCAGACGCCTCAGGTGTGGGCGTGGTCTCAGGGACCACAATAGTCGAGTTCACAATTGGTAGCTCAATAGATGAAGTTCCCACAGGGAGGGTAAGAGTCGAAGTGGAGTTCACACGGGCGGAGCTTGGTGAGGGCAAGAAACCCGTACGCTGGTCGGTGCTTGTGGAACCGATGAAGACCGATGTGCTGTTGGCTGGGGCTGTGGGGCTGGGACTAGATGTCACAGGCAAGCTCGTGTTGACGCTAGGGATCTCAATGGTCGCTGTGAAGCCAGTCGTCAGCGGTACAGTGAGAGTTAGGGTAGTGTTCACACTGGGAGTCTCGACGACAATGGAGGAGTTGAGCGACGGTGTAGGGACTCCAGTAGACGCTGTCACGTTTCCGGTGCTAGTACGAGCACTAGAGCTCGGTGATGGCAAAAACCCCGTTCGCTGGTCAGTGCTGGTGCTACCAGTGAAGCCTGGTGTGGTAGTAGAATTCGCAGATGCTGGTGGAATAACCCCAGATACACCGGTAGAGATCGTAAAAGCTGTTTCGGACCCGGTGGAGAAGTTACCAAAGCCTTCGGTTGAGAAGCCTCCAGTAACTGTGGGAACAGGCGCAGTTGAATTCAGGGTCTCAGTCACCACCAGGGTGTTGGTGGGAGGGATAATACCGCTCAGTCCAGTGCTGTTCGCTGTGGCAGTGCTAACAATGACTGTGAGATTCCCAGTTCCAGCAGCAGTCGTGATGGTTTCAGTGACGACCGTAGGCGTGATAATGCCCCCACTGCCTGTAGAGTTGAAGGTGGCTGTGGATGTGAAGGTGGAAAATGATCCGTTGCCAGATATCGTAGTGTTGGAAATCTCGACTACAAGCGTCTCGGATGAGACCGCAGTGATAACAGTTGGTGTCTCGACACCGCTGGCTCCTGTCGATGTAACGGTGATGATCTCACTGGAGGCGACAACAATGGTGCTAGTCTTGGGAGGGCCGTATATTCCCGATGTATCCCATTCCTCTTCTTCAGAGACAGTGGAGACCACAGCGGTCGATGAAGGAGAAAGGATACCGCTGTCGCTATCAGACGTAGCCGTAGCGTTCGAGCCGCTGACGGTAAGAGTGACGGCGCCAGAAGACACAGTGGTTTCCAGAATAGGAGTTTCGGATGGGGTGATGACGCCATCCGTTCCGGTGGAGAAGAACGTAGAGTTTGCCCCAGAAATGGTCAGAGTTACAGCAGTGGAAGACACAACAACATCCTCGGTAATACTCGTGTTTAGGGATGGGGATGCGGTGGGAGAGATGATTCCCTCGGTTCCTGTAGAGAAGAAAGTTGAAAATGCCTCGCTAACTGTTACGTTGCCTTGCCCTCCAGGAGTTGGGACAGGAGTAGGAGTGACGATACCGTCAGTACCAGTCGAGCCCTGAGCAGCAGAGGAGAAGAATGTAGTGATGGCTCCATCGCCATCAGTGGTGGTAGATACAGGCACGAAAGTAGCTTCCCCGCCTCCGGAACCACCACCACCGCTGATGGTGGTAGTGGAATTACCAGAGATGATGGTGGTATAGCCATTTCCAATTATTGTAGTCACGATGACTGAAGTAATGGTCGAGCCTTCGACAATAGTTGTAGCGGGCTGCTCGATGGTTCGGGTGATAGTGGCAGAGCAGGCCCAGGATGTCTCGTAGACAGCCCACCAGCTCGTGGAAGATGCGTACACAGAGTACCAGCTCCAGTGAACGTAGCCTGAAGCATCGGTAGAGTTTGACGAGACATACGTGGCTGACACTCCACCCCCAGCATCCCCACCGACAAGACCGGGGGTAGAAATGGCGATTCCGCCAGCAGTGATGGATGAAACAACGGCGGACGTGTCGATGGAGACAGCAGTAGCATTGAGAGCAGCGCATTCGTCACCGTTTGCGAATGTGCCGGTGTGTACGATCGCAATCGATCCCGGGGCAGGTGTTGTTTCTACGCTGCTATCTGCATCGTCTCCGGCCGAGAAGAGGGAGCAAGAACCTCCGCTTCCATCGGTAGCAGGTTCGAAAAGAGCGTTCTGACAAGCATCTGATACGCCCTGGGCATTGAGAAGCGAACACTGAGCGGCACAGGCGGTGACGTCCGCAACGGTGGTGTTCCTGATGATGGGCCTACCGACGCGGTCCTGACTGAAACCAGTGTTGCAGTAGACGTTGTAACCCAATCGCAGACCGCCGACAACTTGGTCGACGCTCTTATTGAGATCATTCTCATCGCAAGAAAATGGGATTGCGGTGACTACAGCGGCACCTTCCGAAACAGTCGCAGTGCTGTTCACGGCAATTGTTGTGGCGACGACTGGTGCAGTCGTGATTGCTGGGGAACTCGTGGCCTCATCGGCCACACTCGACGCAGATGAGTTGCCTCCAGCTGCTATAGAGGTGGCAACTGGGTCGACTAGAGTAGACTCTTCGGCGGCACTTGTACTTTCTGTAGCTGAACTCGAGCTAGCTTCCTCGTCTGCACGAGAATTGACGGAGTCGGCGCTGGAGCTGGCGTCGGCAGTCGCTTGGGTAGGGGCAGCCTCACGAACTGTTGTCGTCGACGTGTAGGTTATTACATCAGTCTGGCGGACAATTCGCAGATATCTGCCGCCAACAGTGGTGGTCTATTCATCAGTAAGGATTAGCAGCAGCTAGATTTTGTGGACTTACAACAGCATTCGGGAGGGTGAAGGTCTGTGTTACAGAGGAAGTTGGGCTGACCAGCCTGCAAGAGCAAGCAGTAGCCAGACCCTGCTCAGCAGCAATCCTATTAGGCCCTTTTGGGGTAGCTACCTCGGTTGCTGATGGAGTGCCGCTTGCAATGACGGAGTTGACAATGGACTCGGCGATAGACTCGATTTGCTGAGCAGCAGCAAGCATCCTACGGCGGACCGTGGGTGAGGCAGTTATTGTCGCTGTCTCCAAGATGGTTCTAGTCGTCAGAACGCGCTCCGTGATCGTCTGAGTAGTAGTGGTAGAGGCGCTGGTGGTGACAGTACTGCCAATATGTGAGAGCTGTCACCGATTGCAGAAGAAGGCACTTACACTGTGGGTGTGAACTCTTCAACTATGGTCGTCGGCGGGATATTGAGCCAATCGTTGCAGAAGCTCTCAACACTGTCGTCCGGATTGTTGCTGAGTAGAGCTGCAAATTGATCGTTGGGGCACTCTAGGACCTCGTCTTGTCGCTTTCCGAAAAAGTTCCTCCAAGACCACTGGTCCTGAGCCCCATTGGCTACGATTCTCTTCACCGCAACATGTTCCTCAGCCTTACGATGCAGAACCCAGCCTTCGGTGGTCGCAGAAAAGGAAAGAAGGGTGGCCGAAGCCAGCACTGAGCGAGTGAAGAACATGATCGAGCACTCAAGTGAGTGGGAGTTGCTCTGACCAGATGTTCAAGTGGTTCCGAGAAAGGTTCGGTGGTCTTCAAGTCAGTACCTCCCGCCGTGTACACTTATAACAGGCAGTGATGGAGCTCCAAACCGTTAGCCGTGCAGCCAGCCATCCTGGATTACCACCATATCGAGAATGTGCCTTGCAGGGGGCATTGGAGCACTGATCCGGATCAAGTTTTGCAGGCTGGATCAGTTTCGCGTGAAGCATGATGGGCCTTGGTGACCTTGCGTGGAACATGTCGTTGAGAATGTTGGCTGAACGGGTAGCGAAGCTGGTGGCTTGCCCCCATTGACGATGGCTTCGCGCGGCTTGGCAGAAGCCATGCTCTTCGTGGTGGATTGGAATGGAAGGGGTACCGCCGAGCCGAGCCTGTGAGGCGCGTTGACGCATTTCGCACACCACCATCAACCAGATTTAGAGCAGCGGGAACATGTGAAGGGAGAGAACGCGTTACAAGACCCAGCAACGCGTCGCGGTGTTGCACGGTAGTCAGAACAAGAGACAAACGAGATGGCAAGAGACGGCAGGAGGATCAGCGCAACAGACGCAGAGTATTGGTGTGATATGCTTGAAATTGATGGCTGCGCTGACTACTGCAACGATGAGATGACTGCGACTAGCAGGGCCGTCATCCAGGCACGGTGAGCCGCGGCTTGTCGCAGCTGGTGAAGGGCATACTGGAACGACCGGCAATATCGCCAGCGTGGTGGTGACTGGAATGAGGGTGGTGCAAGACCGCGGTGAGCGATATGTTTCAGATGTCGATGGCTCCAAAGAGGGGCACGGCAGCGTCGAAGCGAGTGTCAGGCGTCAGGTGCCAGGAACGGATGATGGCGATGCGGCTCCTTCCCTGTCAACGCGCCAAGCCAGGCGGAGATTTCCCGCGCCGATCGTCACTGGGAAGCAGCGCTCGGCAGCGGCAGCAGCAGCGCCAGCCTCTCGACGCTCTCCTCCGCCCGACTGAGCGCTGCGGCATGCCTCTCACAGGCGCGCGCGCATTCACTCCCGCCGTATACCATTGAGACACCCGCATTGCCGGCACTTTCCCCGCACCATCGCAATTTCAGCAATCCCAATCCCTGATATCACGACTCCCACAACCGCATTCCATGGGAATCTGCGCCTCTTGCCTGGGAGGGCGCGCCGACGAAGACGTGAGTGGCACCGCTGGCCGTATACGTGCGCTGTGTCTCTGCTAATGCGCCCTTGCAGCAGTCGGACGCATCGCAGCTCCTCGGGGATAGCTACCAGCCGCAGTACGGCACGCTCGAGGCCCGCCCGCAACACCCCCCGCAGCCCGATCCAGAAGAGATCCGCCGCGCTCGTGAGGAGCTCGAGCAGATCTGTGCCGACACGTCCAGGTGAGTGAGCAGCCTCCCCGCGCTGCTGCTGCCCCCTCCCATCTGGGCATGACGCTCATCCCTTGCAGCCAGCTTATCACCGTCGTACAACCAACGGCGCAGCCCGACTCGGACCAACCGCACGTCTCAGAGACGACCGACTATGCCCAGCACTTCAGCAAGCGCTTCCCCTCGTTGCGCGGCCTGAAGAAGGACTCGACGGCGCCCGCCGAGGCAGACCTGGACGAGGCAGCCTGGCTCGACAGCGTGCTTGGCGGCGACGAGGACGGCGACGAGCCCGTCAAGGCCGTCCAGGGAGGTCTCACGCGCCAATTTGGCAAGTGAGTCTAGCTGTATGAACGTTGCATTGTCAGGCAAAGGCTTGTTGCGCCCTTTTCATTGCTTGTCTTATACTCTTTCGGATACCCATAATATTTTCCACTACTACTGTCCTTTGTCGCAGTCTCGCATGGTAGACGTTAGTCGTACCGTCAGGTACAATACTACATTGATAAACTTGTCTGATCATCTGTCTTGCCCAACAAGGAAGTCGGACATCACTTCAGGCTGATGAAATCCAGGCTTGTTGAGGCTGCTCCAGCACAAGATGACGGAACACGAATACCGTTGAGCCGCGTAGCACATGATCGCCACCAAATTGCATCCAACGCCGCAAGATTGATACCATCTTTTCTGGACAAACAGTGACCAAATATGGGCCGGGCATCTTCTCCGCCTTGGCTTATCTCTAGACACCGTCCCCTTACGCACTGCCACCTGGTCATCTCTCCAACCTTGGTAGTCCCATCTTCTCCCGCACCTTGTCCTGGATGCTCTTCTGGATCTCCTCGGCGGTTGGTCGTGGCTTGAACCTTCTTTTCACAACCTCTGGAATTTCAATGACAGGGTTGGAGACCACCGGCTCGTCTCGGCTCAGCAGATGAGCTGTGTACGGGTTTGAGGGCGTATTTACACCGTGATATGCCAGTAGTTCATCGGTGCTCATGTCGCGGAGGGGTTTCTCAGGCAGCGTGGGGCCGCCAAGGCTATACTTTGTGAAATTATTGTCCCTTTCGCTGGGCTTGAGAAAGGGGGAAGGGAGGTCAAAGGAGCCGTCTGTCCTGGAGATTGTCTCAGCACAATGCCGCTTGTTGAACGTAGGCGATACAGTATCTGGTGCAAAATCTTCGTCTGAGGAGTTGTCCACATAGTCATCCGTTCCACTCCGGACCTTTGGTTTTGACTTAGACTTGGGCTTAGGCACTGGCTTCCTCACTCGCTTCATTCCTTTTGCCTCCTTTGTCTCTTCCTTTCGTTCTGCCGCAATTCCTTCGTTACTAGTATCTTTCTCCTTCTTCGTTTTGTCTGTCCCCTTCTCCAGGCTCTCCACTACCGCAGCCGGCTTCCTCCTCACGACACTACCGCTTGTGCCCGGCGTAGCAACCTGAGGGCTGAGCATATTACCATGCGCGAAGCTTCTCCCCGCTCTTTCCCTCCTATCCTGACAGGACTTGCAAATCTGGAACGTGCAGCCAGGGCACCTCAGCATCGTGCCTTTGTTGCGCAAGTCGCACTCAGAACACTTTGCGGTGTGCACAAGGACGCGGTTGAAGGCAGTGGGCGACGATGAGCAGGCCAGCGTGCTGGTGCCGGGCGTGCGTGGTACAGAGGATATGTGCCTGTGGCCGCCTGGTGTGGACGGAACAGGCGTCTTCCGCTGGATGCGCATGGTGGAGTTAGGCGTAGCGTTGACGTTGGCGCTGGGTGTGCTGGGAGCGGCAGGAGCACTTGGCTCAGGAGGAGCTGGGGTCGTGGCGCGTTCCATGGTTAAGATCTCCGGCGTTATAGGTGATGAGAGTGGTGAGAGTGAGGCCGAGGAAGTACATCTAGCGCCACGAGGCGCAAGTGAAGGGATTTGTTGGGCTGGTGTGCGCGGGGTCTGCGCAAACGAAAGTGGAATGTGAATGCGCTGCTGCATGCTTAAGTATTTGTGAGGAAGGGTGTCGTGGCTATCATGGTTCAATAAATATCGTACTTGGGATCAGAGATACACAAAGAATTAGCTTGAAGTGCGACGCATCCTTGGGTGAACTACTAGGATATTGTGATCCATATTTGCAAAGTGCAACATTGCATTACCTGTGAGAGTATGTGCAATACTCTGCAACCAAACTTCTGCTTCGTAATACGTACCGTGAGCCCAATAACATCGACCGGTCGGGCAGGAGACAAGAGCGACTGCTGTGCGGAGGAGCGGGTAGTTGCCTTGTACGGCTTCCCATAATGACCGACGTGCTACTCTGTCAGCAAACGCTCCTAACCTCTATGAGGTCCTGCATGATGTTTGCTGTATACGACATACAAACGGTCTCTTCGTTGCTCATTGCCAGGCCATCACTTCGACCCATGCAGCAAAGGACTCGGTAGAAAACCGAATGCCATACTACAGATCTGAATAACAAGGAGGGCTTCAGCACATAAGCATCGAAGCCAATGCCACATCGTTTGAGCTGAAGAAACTCGCCACACCACGCGGGCAGCAATATCAGGACTCCTCTTCACCGGTATCTCACCTACGATCCAAGCTCAGATTCCCGCCCTTCTTAGTCGACTACCCAGAGTCATGGCGATGACATAGAGGGTGCGCAAGAGTCATCTTTGACTCCTTCGCCATTATCCACAAGTAGAAAAAAGGGCACGTGGGAGCTGAGGAGATCGGAGTCCTCGAGAGTAAGGTGCGCGTCGAAGTAGCTTAAACGTTGAGGCGGCGAGCACGCTGCGAGAGAGCTGACCAGCGGTGAGTCTCCGCAAGGCTGCAGCACTAGCCACGCGGGTATGCACCCATCCTTCAGCTAGCGATAGTTTGCAGAGCCTTCGGCGGAGAAGCGCGCCAGTAGCGTCGTATCATCATAGTGCTCGCTACCCCCGTTCACCGCAGCGGTTGGATTCTTCGTTCGTAACACGCGCTCAGTCGCAGACCTCTTCGCAGACGGAACTTTTCTGGTGTCAGACGACCAGGCAGCAACATCGTTACGTGGTCGTACATTTCTGCCTGACGCCCTTTCTTACTTCAAGTAACGGCTTTGCATTCGCTGCGCTTCTCTCAACACGAAGTCGCGTCGCGTTTGATCGTGCCTAGCGAGTTTGTGGAGAAATTTGTGGCCTGTGGCGGTGCTAAGCAGCGCTGCATATCAGCTCTTGAAATAGAAACACATCGCGAACGCCGCCGCGAGGACATACACCATCATAGGATCCTCGATATACCCTCGGCCACGTATATCCCCGATCTGGATCTCCTGTGCATAAGGGTCGGCCTCTCCTTCGTTGCACTCGCACTCGCCGGCTTGTGGTTGCGTCAGGCCTCTCGCGAAATCGTTCGACGTACAGCTCAACATTCAGTCATTTAAGCCGGAGACTCGACTTTCTCTCATCTTCCTTAGCATATTTTCTGGACATTTGCTTGACCATGGACTCACCACCTCCCGCATCGCTGTATCCAGCTATGGCGCTCCTTGACTACATGCATGCACCTGCTGTCGGGTTTTTCTTCCTAGGCGCATCGGCGTTCAGTCTGTGTGTACTACAGAAACCAATACCAGTATCACACAGGAGGAGAAGAGGCATTCTTGCCATTACGACGCTCATACTAATTTCATACGTTACGGAAGTGCTTTACTACTTTAGCCGATCGATGGCGGATGCACAGTATACAGCCCCGGAGCCTGCAGCAATCCGGTGTCTCGGCTCTATTCTTGTCTGGGGACCGCTCTCGTACGCCTTGTGGACAGCAAAACTCTTGAGATGGTATCCTTACTTCGGCGCATTTGTCCTTCAATTCGCATTCGAGACGACGACATGCCTCATCAGCGCAGCTTCTATACCCAGCGAAGAGCGATCCAGCAATGCGCCATATGTTCTTAGCTGCATCAGAGCTATCGTATCTTTGGTACTATTGATCGACAGCTTTGTCATCACTGTCACAAAGCACGCAGAACAGAGTACCGATGAAGAGAACCAGTCACTGCTCCCGAAGCCTGCCAATGGCACCTCTACCCAGAACGGCAATGTAGGGTACGGGAGCATCGAGCAGAGTGCGACTGAAGATGAGGAGGAAACTCCTACGGACAAGGACAAAGAGTTGAAGGAGCAACAAGCTAAGCGTCTCGAGGAGGAAGGTGGCTGGTATGGCTATCTGAAATCATTCGCTGTGTTCCTACCATACCTGTTCCCGCGCGACGACTGGATGGTCTTAGGTGCTCTGGGAGTTCGACTTGTGCATATGCTGGCTGAGCGAGCCCTCAATCTGTTGACCCCTCGCCAACTTGGCATCATCACGAACGAGCTGAGTCGGAACACGGGCGTAATGCCGTGGAAGGATGTTGGTCTGTGGGTTCTCTTCCAGTGGATCGGCAGTTATGCAGGTCTCGGCTTTATCGACGGCATCGCCAGCATGGTCATCTCGAACTCAGCCTACCGAAGAATCACGCTTTTGGCATACGAGCACGTCCTGAGCCTTTCCATGGATTTTCACACATCAAAAGATTCTGGCGAGGTCTTGAAGGCTGTCGAGCAAGCCTCTTCTCTTAATTCACTTGTCGAAATGGTTCTTTTCGACATCTCGCCTATCCTTTTGGACTTAGTCGTTGCTATGTGGTACGTCACGCATCTCTTCGATGCTTACATGGCATTTATCATCCTTTTTATGGGATTAGCGTATACTTGCATCGGCTGGTACTTCACCACGCTGTCGCAGCCAAAGAGGCGAGACTATGTCGAGAAGCAGCGTACGGAGAGCTCGACTGTCAACGAGACGGTGCACAACTGGCAGACAGTTGCATATTTCAATCGTTTGAACTACGAGCATTCGCGCTATGCATCCAACATCATGAACACGATCAAGGCCCAGTACGCCTACTACTTCCGGTCGATGGGTGGCCATGCTGCGCAAGACATGCTCACGACGTTCGGCTTTGCAGCTTGCTGCGTTTTTGGCATGACGCAGATCGTAGCTGGCCGCAAGAAAGTCGGTGACCTAGTCACGTTGATCATGTACTGGCACACAATGACAAGCCCGCTCTACGTCTTGTCGTACAGCTACAGGCATATCTCGAGCTCTCTTATTGACGCAGAACGTTTGCTCCAGATGCTCAAGACCAAGCCTTCTGTGGCTGACAAAGAGGGCGCAAGGGATTTGGTTGTTGATGGTGGAAAAGTAGACTTCAAAGGCGTTGAGTTTGCCTACGATGAGCGAAAGCCTATCATCAGAGGTGTCGACCTGCAAGCTGAGGGCGGCCAGACCATCGCCTTTGTCGGTGAGACGGGCGGCGGCAAATCGACGATGCTTAAGCTACTTTTCCGTTTTTACGATGTCACTGGAGGGTCCATCATGATCGATGGCCAGGATTTGCGCTCGGTTACTCAGTCGAGCCTCCGTGATGCACTTGGTCTCGTTCCTCAGGATCCAGTCCTCTTCAACCAGACTATTCGCCAAAATGTGCGCTACGCCCGTCTTGATGCTACAGATTCCGAAATTGAGGATGCTTGTCGTGCAGCCGCTATCCACGATGATATTGTTGGCTTCCCAGACGGCTACAACTCTAAGGTCGGTGAGCGTGGAGTCCGTCTCTCTGGCGGCCAGCTTCAACGCATTGCTATCGCACGTGTATTGCTCAAGAATCCCAAGATCGTCCTCCTCGATGAAGCCACATCTGCAATTGACTCCGGCATCGAAGCTCTCATCCAAGAAGCCTTCCGTAAGCTCAGCAGGGGACGCACCACCTTTGTCATCGCGCACCGTCTCAGTACCATTGTCGATGCGGACCAGATCCTTGTCATCGAGAAGGGCGCAATCGTTGAGAGGGGCACGCACATGGAACTACTTGAGAAGAATGGAAAGTACAATGAGCTGTGGACTAAGCAGACTGCGGGACATTTGTCGAACGTAGGCAGTAAAGTGCCCTCGAAGGCGAACTCGACAGACGGCGAAGTTGATGCAAGTACGCCTCTGATTGATATCACGCCCGCCACGGAGGACCAGGCGACTGCAACTGGTAGGAGTGAAGGGGAGGGGGAGGATAACCTGGAGAGGCGGAAGTAGACTGCACCGTTGGGAAATGCTTGAGGGCTTGAGAAGGTGAAGAGATTGTTTTCATGTCTGAACGCAAGTTTACTCAGTCTATTTATAAACAGAATGAAAGATTTCAAATGACACACAAGCGGCGCCTTCGAATTCTAGCTTGCAGGGCTCCAACACAATCATTCAGTAAGTAAGCCATGCTCTCGAACAGCAGAAGCACCGACAACCTTGCGCCAAGTCGGGCACCAAACTACCAAGCTTTCCGAGCCTTTGCAAATACGATGAAGGACCACGGAACCCATGTTGCTAGTGCAGATCATCCACTTCTCGAACTCCAGAGCACGGTTCGCACTGACGGCAACAGCTACCCGCCACGTGTTGCAACCCCTCATCTCGCGCTTCGCCCTCAAAGCAGCCACAAGTTCGTCCGCGGACGAACTGCAGACCTGTGATATCTAGTCACGACATCCGGGAATGCAACGCTCCACACGACATTTGCACGCTTCAAGCTACTCTTGCGCAGGCGCGGGGCAACAGTGCAACCGACCGACTGTTGGTGGTGGTGGTGGGCACGGACCAACACGTACGGAGCTGCCGTCTTCCGTGCGGGCTTGCATCTGCATCATCGAGAAACGGCATGCGTTGGAGCTAGAGAGCTAGGTGTGCACATAGACGGTGGGTTGCCTTGCTGACCTTTGTTCACACTGTTTCGCAGCCATATCCACTACTTCCTCCTCTCCGTCGCCATTTCTTGAGTGCTGCTGTGTCCGCACTCGTACTGCATTGCTTTGCGCGCGAAGCCTCGCATCGTGCCGCCCCGTGTGATTAACAGCTTCGCCCTCTCCTGCGCCACTCATTTGTCATCCCGGGGACAACCAACATGGCCATCTCGAAGCGCGCACTGCTGCTCTCCTCGTACACACTTGCCTTCTTTAGCAAAAAATATGCCCCCGAGAGCCCGTTCACGCAGGGCGGGTTCGTGAAGACGGTGCTGGTGTTGTTCGCGCTGCAGTATCTTGCTCGCGCGGTGTGGAGCGTATGCGTATATCCGTTTGTGTTTAGTCCCTTGAGACGGATTCCGCAGCCGCCTGTATGTCCTTCTCCTACACATGCTTCTTTGCACTTTTGTTCCGGCAGTTAGGTTGTTTTGCTGATCGATGTAGAATGGCCATCCCATACTTGGACATTTCCCACGCATCTTCAAAGACCCTTCGGGAGAGCCGCAGAGGGACTGGATTGATAATGTGCCTAATGATGGCGTGTTATACTACCGTTGGCTATTCAATGAAAGTCGCGTTCTAGTGACGAGCCCAAAGGCATTGGCCGAGGTGCTGGTTCAAAGGAATTATGAATTTGTTAAGCCAGCGCGTATTAGGAAGGGGTTGGGGAGATTGTTGGGTGTGGGAATCTTGCTGGCGGAAGGGGAGGAGCATAAGGTAGGCATTGGCCTTGTTCTTGACTCGTGGCATCCGATCAAATGCTGATATCGTGTAGCGTCAGAGAAAGCTGCTCATGCCGGCTTTCGCGTTCCGTCACGTGAAGGATCTGTATCCGATCTTCTGGGGAAAGAGCCAGGAGATGACGGATCGCATTGTTCAAACGGCGGATCGATCTTCGGATGGCTCAGTGGTCATCGAAGTCCGCGACTGGGCTTCTCGCGCAACCCTGGACATCATTGGTTCTGCAGGTATGGGCAAAGACTTCGACTCGCTGATGAATCCCGAGAACGAGCTTTTTCAAACTTACAAGAAGATTTTCTCCAGCAATCGCGGCGCACAGATAGTCCAACTTCTGCTAGGTTTCCTCCCTCATTGGGTCGCCGTCAACCTCCCTCTGAAGCGGAACGACGAGATTGGCCAAGCTATTGGGACCATAAAGAAGGTATCTCGCGATCTGATAGCCACAAAGCGCGCTCAACTCCAGCGAGGAGAAAAGCCATCTCACGACATTCTATCAGTGGCCATGGAATCCGGTGGCTTCACCGACGAAGACCTCGTAAACCAACTTATGACTTTCCTTGCCGCCGGCCACGAAACGACCGCCAGCGCCATGTCTTGGGCTATCTACTGCCTCTGCAAGCATCCCGACACTCAACTCCGCTTGCGCGAGGAACTGCGTTCCCAGCTCCCCGCCCTCCTAGACCCCAGCACACAAATCTCCAGCGCAGACATCGACCGCCTCCCCTACCTCAATGCTGTCCTCAACGAGACAATGCGTATCTTCCCACCCGTGCCTCTCACCATGCGCGAAACTGCAAATGACACCACCATCTGCGGCTCCTTCGTCCCGCGCGGCACCACGGTCGTCATCTGCCCCTGGGCCATCAACACATCCACGCACCTCTGGGGCCCGGACGCGCGCTCCTTTAATCCGGACCGCTGGATGGGCGGTAATGCCAACTCTGGGGGCGCGGAGAGTAACTATGCGATCACGACATTTTTGCACGGGCCGAGGAGTTGCATTGGCAAGGATTTTGCAAAGGCGGAGTTTGCATGCTTGGTTGCGAGTCTGGTGGGCAGATTTGAGGTCGAGTTCGAGGAGGGCGAGTGGGAGTTGAAGATTCAGGGAGGAATTACGGCGAGGCCAAAGGGCGGGTTGAGGGTTAGACTGAGGGAGGTGGGGAAGGAGTGAGGAGTGAGGTGGGGTAAATGATGGGTTATGATGAACTGAATATAAACGTGAATGCAGATGACTTAATGAAGGTTTTGGTGCCAAGTACCTATTGTCCTTCAAATTCTTTGTCAGTATGCACTGTTCTGAATCCAAATCAAGGTGAGCCATCTGATCGAAGACGGAGGCTTGGGAGGTGTGATTCTCTATATTCCACGTGTCCACCATTTTCAAAGCTTTGTTTGCCCCTCATATACTACCGAAACTTCACGGTCTCGTGGCCAATGACCGTGAACTGATGAAATTAAGTTGAAGATAGATCAACATGCTTGCTACGTGCAATTGAAAGTAATTCGCAAGGCCATAATGTCTCAATCTCTTGTCATGAGGTTTGATTTCTCTACCAGAAAGGTATAGATAAATATCGAGTCGCTTGTGTGAACAAAAGCGGTACAAACCAGCGCTGCGGACTGAAAGGAGGAACAACTAGATAACTACCCATTATACGCAGAGCCTCGTTTCAAGATGTAATTGGTCCAAAGCTCGATGTTGTGTTGGACTTATGACCCTGAGCTTTCTCCTGCAACATCTGAAGACACTTATGGCCCTGATGAGAGCGCGCGCTCTTCTGACCATGCTGAGACTCAGGAACTAGCGCAGTGCTCACAGGGCTTGATAGTAGCACGGCAATGCTGTCGCAGATCGCCGCGCTTGTTGCAATGAACGCAGTAAGTGGCTGAGCCGTGGTGCCATGAGAAGTCCTACTGTTCTGCTCAAGATTGTCAACGACCTTTTGCAGAGGTTTGAACTGATCGCTCTTATACTCAGCTGGCAGCACCATCTGTAAGGCAGCGATAACGGTCATGCCAATATCATTGCAGGCGGTATGCTCGTTACGTGGCTCGAAATCTAGCATTCCGCAAAGTCGCCGAGGACCAATTGGCTGGCCTCGCCAGAGACCAGTCGATGTTGCCAGCGGCTGCGTATCAATGGTCTTGACAACGGTGCCCAGCTGCTCGTGATCACATCCTACAGATGCTCGAAGCTTCGGTAAGTCGGTTTCAGAGCGTGACCTAACGCCACGACCAGGCAGTTGCCGAGATCAGGGCTATTCTCGTCCACCTTCCAGCCAAAAGCTTCCGTAAGGAAATTCTTGACTTCTGGTACAGACAGGAATCGAGTCGTACCGAAACGACTCAATTCGGGATATCCACGGAGAAAATGCTCCTGGTTGACGAGATGAGCGATGGGCTGGACACGGATGGGGTACCAATACATACCCATGAGGAGGTTCTCACCGTAAGGCCCGACGTCTTCTACCCGACGCAGGTCACGGAAGTCGAAGACGCAGAAGCCTATCTCGGTCAGCTTGCTGGAATCCCAGACCCAGCTCTCAGTGTCGAAGGCGACAACAATCATGTCCTCCGCGATGGCCGGAGCATTAGAGACGGCTTCTAGGCCCAAGCAATGCCGCAGAATCGTAGCGTCGTCGACTGAATCCAAAAACGTCTCAAACTGGCGTGATCGGGATAGCGTTGACAGTGTAGAGGTCGACATGACATTTTGATGGTTTGAAGGGGTTGTCGCTGTGATGAGCAACTCCAAAATGTTGGTTGAAAAGAATTGATGTATAGAGAAAGTGCTTGGTCAGTATATATAATAGTGTCGGGTGGCATTAAGCACCAAAAGTGCTCGGTGAATATCGATGCATCGAGTGAATTGACGGGCGGAGTAGCATTGTGCAGTCTTGGAGCCAGTGCAAGCCAGTGAAGCTCTCAGAGCATTGACAATTGCCAATGTAAGCTCTGGGGAGCGCGATACTTCATAATCGTGCAATTCTTGAGTAACTGACTCACAGAAATTGATATCTTTATGGAACGTTTGCTTGTCTTCGCTGTGGACATCTTGCGGCGACAGCTGAGTGCGGACTTTCGGCTGCGGGCAAGGATTGTAGACAATATTTTCTATCAGCAAACAAGTGTGATACGATGGTGACAAAGACGGTAAGACTCTTGTCTCTACAAACTACAAAGGCGCCGTTTGTACACACTGCTGTTCGTAAAAACATCATTTGCTCGAGCTAGACTTTTGACACCTACCGACCACGAGATTGCAGTGTCTTACTTCGTGCAAACTTGGGCCAAAATCAGTAATACATCGGTGGGTCTTAGCGCTTGTTGTATTGGTTGGCGATCTGAATGTCTCGCAATGTTTCGGTGGGTGTTGTCGGCGGCTTCTACTTGAGTGTGGAATGGACTTCTGTACTCTCATTGGTCGAAGGCCCCTGTTGAAGCGGTACTACAATTGACGTCTTACAACATCAATCAAGGTTCGACAGCAGATGATAGAGAGCAATGCGCGGCTGCATCCAGTTCCTCTCGACGAATGATTATCTGCGTAGTGCAAGTTTATTTTACAATGTGAATTGATGCTGAAGGACATGCGACGAGGGGACTGCTTCATCTTGAACATCCACAAACAGTAGGAGCCAAGCGGAAGGATCATTACAGACATAGAGCGACCCTGACATCTCATTGGTAGAGCGGATGCATTTCGCCCGTTTCCCGACAAGCAAATATATGCGGAAGCGCTGTGAGGAGGCGTGGTGATCCCAAATGGGTAAAGCCTGTCATGCGTGAGGACTACGGTCAAAATTAATGGAGGGCACTACAGGTGACGACGCTTTGTCAACGTCGCTCTGGCTGTGTCGGCCCAGAAGGGATGGGAGGTGAATTTGTTCGCCCAGAAAATCAAGACGTTGCATCTGAAGCGTTGATTGGCCCACCTTCTGCTGAGCTTTGTGCCAGGTATGTACGGTACTGCTGGCTGTCATCCAATCCATTCGGCTTCCAGCACTGAGAAGGAATTGTCACAGCGTGCTTTACAGAGGACCCCGTTCTTTAGATGAACGTCCACGCTCTTGATTGGACCGGATCCTCTAGGACATCCACAGGTTCCGGAAGATTGCTGTCGACCTGAGGGAGATGGTAGTACAAGTGTCGAGAAGCTGTAGACAATAAGCGCCCAGGCTTACTCGCCATAAGCCCAAGACAGAATTGGGAGGCTAAAATCTGCGGCTCACCCTTATCCTTAGCTTTCCGTCTCTTGCGAGTTTTAGCGATCTCTACTCCACAACGACACGCGAGCAATTGATACATGCCAACCCTTTATCAGTCAACTCTTTTAGCAACTAACTATCGTTATGGCATGCTATCGGGGCAGTGCGCAGGAGTACACATTGTCGGTGATCGGCCTCATTACAAGCCACTCAGAGACCGCCACGTGGGGTAAAGGTTGTTCGACATCTGAGTTAGATCCGGATTCCGACACGACGTTCTCCTCGATCCTGGACAACCTGTAAATCTCGTCCTTTTTCTTGTCTATCGGTGACAGAGGCGTGGTTTCAACAACCATTACGACGCGACATGAAGACCACTATGTGTCCAGCAACGAATCATGTGCGCGGCAAGATCGAGTCGGGCGAAGAGAAGAATCAGCAAAAAGACCTTACGAACATTGAGGTCATCCCCTGAAGAGACATATGGCATCTTCTTCGTACAGTCAAACTTAAAAACGATACGAACTCACTCCGCTTGCGTACAGGGTTGAGCAACGCTCAGTCACGACAATGAGGTATACGCGGACGAGCGGCAGATGACAATAGGAGGACAGAGCGTCAGGGCATAGTAGAGCCGCAAGGTTCCATACGCAGTCGAGCGCAGTGCTGGCACCTGGCAGAGGGAACATCAGATGGCTGGGTAAGTATGCGCACAGGCCAATGGTGTTTCCTCGGCCGGGGATGCAAGTACTAACAAAAATGGACTAGCGTCATCACGTGCATCCATGATCTAGAAAATTACCCCTCGCGCGTCACGACAACACCTCTTCGAACCTCCAAGCCCGCCAACACATGGCAGCCGTTGCTCTCCCGGATGTTAGCGGTCGCTTTTAACGTACTGTTCGCAACTGAACTTCAAGGGTCTGAAAGCGGGACGCCGTGCCCTACCCGCTGGGCCGTGCACGACCACTCTTATCCTCTATTTGCGGCTACGCGACGTTCACGGATTGGACAGCTTCGGCCCCCATCAATGGCACAGCGGCTACCATCGCCAATTGCAAGAGCGTAACCAATCATGCAGTTTCGAGACATTTCGTTCATTATTGATAATTGAAGTGGAGATACCGAAAGAAGCGACTGTAAGAGGTACCGCCCGGCAAGCTCCTTCTTACTTCCCTATCAGCCAGTGTCAATCTTCGCTGTGCCGACCAATCCAAACGCCGAAGATGGAACCATTCCGAAAAAAAACAACACCAGGTTGTACTTGAAACTTAGACGCCACGCTTCGATCATCGCCAGTTCAGTGTCCAACTTGCTGCAATCTACGGTTGCGCTCGCATCCGAGCTCGTAGATCTCGTAGTCCAGTCCTCGAATCATTTCCAGCGATTTATCGATCGATGCACGGAACTTGCTGCCATCCCGCTGCCAGCGATTGACGCGTTCGACCTCGGCAGCCCGGCGGCGCATCTTGGTGTCGATCTTCTCGCAGAGCTTGCACTTGGTTCCTGTAGGAATGGTCTGCATGATGAGTTTCATGCCACACGTTTCACCGATTCGGTACTCCTTCGCACAGTGCTGGCGGAAGTGACCCCACTTCCAGTCGCCGCATCCAAATCGATGTTGGTCGTAGAAGCACATGTTTCAAGTGGAAGAGCTGGACTGTTTCGAGCTTACCTATCATTAGTCTTGTCCTACAGATGTTTGGTTGACAATGCTTGTCGACTTACCTGGCGTCTCGACGTTCGCACACTCGGTCTCGATAGTTGGACTATCGGGCTGCTCGATGGGTCAGCTCAGGGGCTATAGTCACCTCGATAACTGGTAACACACATTTGATGGTTGGATGAGAGCAGGTCTTGTGTAGAAGCCTTCAAATACGTGTCGGAGAAAGAGCAGGCACAAGGATGATGGAGTATCAAGAGATGGACGATGCTCAGCACTGTTGGTCTATGACTGGAGGTCTGGTTGACTCTGAGCTTGATGAGTCCATTCTCAGGGAAAGCCTGCCGCTATTTATGCTCTCAGACGGAGAGCCTGGCCTCAGCGTCGACACACTTCGTTACGGGCCTTTGCCGCTGTCAAACCAGAGAATGATAGAATGGCCTGTCCTTCTGCCGAACCTGGTGGTACCCCACCTGGCTGCGACCAACGATATCGCCACAATCAAGGGATACCGCTCATTCTGCCGCTAAAGCACTGCGGAGACGGGCTGCAATGATACCCTAGGCCGTGCCGGCGTTTCCAGCTGCAGAGGGATATCAC
Source organism: Stagonosporopsis vannaccii (assembly GCA_028584115.1). Classification (NCBI taxonomy): domain Eukaryota; kingdom Fungi; phylum Ascomycota; class Dothideomycetes; order Pleosporales; family Didymellaceae; genus Stagonosporopsis; species Stagonosporopsis vannaccii. Next base: position 74,156 of record VWXS01000098.1, on the reverse strand, counting down.
ATTGCTAAGGGATCACCGCATTGTGGCTCCATGAACCGCGCGTTCTGGTCCAGTAGAAGGGAAAATGCCTCAACTTCCCTGTCCCTGTGTATCATACAGCGTCTGTCTTTGACTTTGAACGGTCTGTAGACGTACGGCTCAAGCCATCGAACGTGTAGTATGGCGGGTACTCATGAAGCGAGATCAGTCACGTGTTGCGAAATCCATGCTGAGCTATGGACCGGCCCATAGGCTCTAACGGGCGAAGCGGTCATTGGCCAATTGACATGAAATTGCTGGCAAATTCGACACCCCTAGAAGCGAACGGGTTTTCCGACCAATCTCCAGCAACGAATATGCCTACGTAAACTAAACGACGCGGAGTTCTACCGAGCATTCTTTGGAGCATTGAGGAGGCTCTGCATGCGAAATTCTTACACTGTTGTCTCTTGCGTCTGCTTGTTTCCAAACCCCCTTGTCGTTTCGTGTTCCGGCCATACCCCATTTGCGGTCTCTTGGGTCTGACCCTAGCCTTTCGCGTTCAATCACGCTAATACTTGTGTGTAGTCCCAAACCCATTCACCGATAGCCTTCGATCGAACCTCGTGTCCACTGAGCAGTCAAGCCGTTTGTCTTGGCTGACACAGAATTTGCCAACCCTCCAAGCACGAGCTCAACGCACTTTCGGCCAGTCACCTTATCTGCCTATGCTGCAGCAGCCGGTCCTAGATATCACATCCGGCCATTCCATGCCTCCACTTCCACGCTAGCAATGACCGCATGCATGTTGCATTGCACCGTCGACACCCTTTCATTCAGCTGATCAGTCTCTCCACTCAACGGCTCGGTGTTCCCGCGTCCGGCCTATTGTTGACGTGCTAGACCATGCACGCTGACAGGCATGCTTCTTTTAGATAACAAGATGGCGTGAAGTTTATGCGGCACCTAGCCCGTCATTGCATGTCGAATCAATCATCTGGACCCCGGGCACACACTAGAACCGGCCAAATCATGCCCCATCGGAGATCCTCTGACGTGGCGAGCGCGGTTTGGTTGATCGATGAGGAGAGCATATCCCGAACCTTCACCTCGCCATCAGTCATGGGTGCTACAAATCAACCCGTATTGGCTCCCACACTCATTACCGTAGTCTTTGCGAGAAATCGCGTATCCACAATCCGCATAGAACGCGTCACTTTTAGGCAGTCTCAGTCTACTGTTGGGTCATCTTCACCGGTAATTATGGCAGAACTTGATTCTGGGTGCAGGATGTGCCAATGGCTTCCAAGACTGCGAATGCGGTGGCAAGATGTTGCAGCTTCCCCAAGCCATTGGGAATGCCACAATGTCTGAACGAGCAATGTTTCCATGTCCTCAGACCAATTACTCAACTTCTGTAGAGTGAGATGATATCTCCAAACGTATCCAAGACGCCGCTCGTTGAATTCATTGGAATTGCTGTATCGACAGCCTGCAGATGAGATGTTCGGAGTGAGGTGTTGTGGTGTCGTCTCAAAACGGTCTCGCGTCGTGCACAGAGCCACACCAGGCATCATAACAAACACCAGAACTGCGACCTTCATGCGGCCGTCCACAAACCTTGCAAATAGCCTGTTGACCTATCGTTTCCTGGCTGATTATTTGCCCCATTGCGTCTTGATGACCTTCTCGTACTCTTTGTCGTCATGTTAACAAGAGCTTGGCCCCCAAAGTGGCCGTTGGCTCGTCCCCGAGTCACCAGCTGTACTTCTTGTGGTGGAGTGACGTTGAATTTCGCTACAAGGCAGTCCGCATCGCTACCAACTCACATGACGAGAAGTTTGCGCTGGGTACAGTCCTCGCGCATGGACTGCGGAGGGTAAGAAGGCATGGTCGCACGCAATTTTGATCAGTGGACGAGCCCAAGCTGTGCGCGTGTGGGTCGGGGACGCGGTCGCCGGACCATGCACCGTGAGTGGTGGGTATGGAGCAGCTGCTGGATTGGTGGGTTATGGCTTGTGAGGTGGGTCGAAGTCGGCCTGGCCTGGCTATGTGCATGTCCCCGCGGTCAGAAATGAAGTGGTTGGCCAGATAGATTGCTGTATGTTGCATGTACGCCGAGCTCTTGACGTTCTGAGAGCAAGTCAGGCAAAGATTGACAAAGATGGATGCTCAAGGCATAGTGCAAAGGCAGACTGTAGTGTTCTCTCCCCGAGCTGTTTCCCTGTTATGCTTTTGAAAGGCGGTTGGGAACGCTGCTGTACTTGTCACAACACTCAAGAGGACGAGGCGGGCAAGAGGCGGGGTGCCAGGCTGAAATTTCTGACTGACCTTGCCCTCCTTCAGCAGCATGTGCAAGGAGCTGAGGACTATGGCTCGAAGGCGGATGGCTTTGAGTATGCAGCTATCATCTAGTTGCATATGCAAGGCAGTAGAACAGTGGACCAACCTGAATCGGTTGTTACCTCGATCAACGTCGGGCTGACAAGCGGCAACAAGCTTGCCCGCATGGACTTATTAAGACTGAAGTCATTGTTAATGAGCCTCTCTGTTGCATTTTCTCAAGTTGCTCTGACAGAGCATGTACGGCAGAAGCTTACTCAATCGATGCCGTTTTCTTCCACAAAAACCTATGGCATGTCAGGACATTCCGGTAGTCAAGAGGCTGGTTTGCACGTGGCTGATATACAAAGATGGCGAAAAAAGCAGGCGTACATCACCAACCCGTTGTTCCGACCTATGACGCAAGTTGAGGGGTACAGGTGAGTGTTGTACGGAGATAGAACCCCCATCGAAGCGCCGAAAGGCCGTTGTGCTTGGAACAGCAGGTCGTCCTTTGTCACTTCGGTAACACTTGCCCCACGGCGCCCCCGGCGTCTGCATCAGCTGCCTCGTCCCAGGAGCCTGGACTCAAGGTTCGACGTGCATGTATCAGGTTCCTAACGTTCTTCCCTTGAAGTCTCACAAGTAATAAAGCAGCCCTCTCGATACGTGCCATGAGAAAAATCACGTTTTGACGTCTGGAGGACTGAAGTAGAAGAGTCATTGAGCAAGGTTGCGAAGCTGACTTGCAGCAATTCGGAAAAGCGCGCCGCGCAGCATCGTGTATCAATGAGCGGTGTCAGTCGGCTCAGTTGCAATAGGACCGACACGCTATGCTGAGCTAGCATATGGTTCTAGGGGCGATGGTGGGGTAGAAGTTCGACGGAAAATCCATGGAAGGTGACGTTGTGTAGACGCCCGTGCCATCTGAAACAGTCTGATAATCGGTCGGCGCGAATGTGAGCGCTTAACGGCCTTGGGGCAGGCTGTCAGTAGGACTGAGTCTTCCCCCTTCAACGGCATATCCAAATTGCGAACTTGCTTCCGAGGCCGTTGGGCATTCAGGTCGGAAGCGAGTCCGCCTTAGATTGCTCAGACGTGCAGCAGCGTGCGTCTTTAGTGTCAGCTTGTCTAAGCGAGAAAGGTAATCATCCCAGTCCGACAGCGGCCGTTAAACATTTACAGCACGTCCCAAGATTTGATCAAGGCGTCTTCTTTTCCAACGGAAGTTCTCTGGAACCTCGGGCGGTGAGTGACGGTTGCACGTATCTTTGCCATAATTGCTACAAACACTTTCGATCTTTGATTAACCACAGCGACGGGAGCGCAGTCGAACTCAAGACGGCGATGTGCGCATGTTGTCTCAAAGGCTTGGACACTTTGAAAGCCATGGAGCAGTCGCAAGACCAAATATACCGAGGGACACGTATTGCATCCAGCTCATCCTGCACGATGTTCGACAACCAAATCAGACAAACGATTGGCTTGATTTGCAATACTTCAACATCGCTGGAACGAGCGTGTACTGAACGGTAGTGTCAGCAACAACGACGGCGACGCTTCGTCTCGTCAGTATTATTGCCATGCCTAACATGTGTAGGCAGACTCAGTACGTAAATTGGCGCGCGTCTGCCTCGGTAGAAGGTGAAGACGGATGCGTTTTGGTAATCTTACTTGCCAGCACACAGCGGCAGGGGATAAAATGAGATTCAAACTCAGTGGCGATATTGCCTTGCTAATAAGGGTTCCTTGAGTATCAGGCTCACTCCCGGGTGCGCTGTTGTTGGCCATGCTGCATAGATTGAATTTGGCTTGTGGCCCGAGCTTTGCTGACTAAGATTACATATCTGTGAGCTGCTCAAAACTCATCAAGACGTAACTATGAGACGCCATAGTTCACTACCCTGCCACACCATAGGGGGGTGCAACCCCGTTGATAACATAAGTCAGGTGCGTTCTCGGTCAAAGGGTGCAAATGCTATGCCAGAAATTGAAATTGCCGAAGTGCCTGTGCCACCGTTCTTTGGTGTTGAGCTTCTCTGTTTCTCTGAGCTGTTCCGACAAAGTAGGCTCTTTGTGGGCTTGCATGAACCCCTACAAATGCGTTAGAAGCTCTTTAGCACCTTGTGCCGACTGATCCTTGCTGTCCTTACATGCCAAACACAGTGGCTGGCTCAGTGCGACAAACCTTTGGTTCTGACTGAGGGATGGATTGCATTGAACACATCGTTTTATCTCTTCCCACTTACTCGGTCTGATGCCTTGATCGAGAACTGCTTGACAGCAATGTTACTAAATCATGAACTCAGCATTGTACCAGCACTCCCTCAACCCTATCATCATACGCACCATATTCTAGCTTCGTTGGATGCTATTACTGAAGATAGGGACTAGTGGCTTCCATCTCCGCTGTTACGACTCGAGTAAGGTACAAAAGCCCGGGCTATTGGTCACGGCTTTACGGTGGGCTTGTGGCTGGGTAGGCAAGCCGTAACTAAGATGTTCGGGCTATGGTCAGACAAGTCAGCCGGGACTGAAATGGATCTTGCAGAAATTTTTCAACAAGACCGTTCATCTCCTCAGTTATTCCTTTACTTGTAATGCTTCCTTGTGGAGCCTCAAGTAGATATCCACTACGAAAGTGAAATATCTTACCTGGTAACCTGGCGGTGCCGGGAAAATGAAGCACTGTAAAACCCAGAAGCTGCAAAATGATCAGCAGTATCTTCTGAATTTCCTTGTTGTATGGCATAGAGCAGATCAGCCGATCGGAAAACGATGGTATTAATCAGGACCGGCTCTATCACCTGTGCTGATAACCTTGAAGAGCAACATTGGTACTTCTTTCTCCCAGCGGGGAGCAAGTAGGAGTTTCGTCAACCGGCTTTGTCTACCTCAGTTGCGTCTGATCGAAAGGCACTGTTTTGTCCACAGGTATGTGAATTTGCATATTCGAATAACCCTAATCGTCCGGAGACAGTCGAACAATCGAGTTATCTTGGTTCGAACTTCTGATTTCTGTTTCGGTCTCCAGAAGGAAGCAGGATTTTGTGATTTTGTGTTCTATGACCTATCTTCTCGTTAACGCTACCGTTGGCGCATGTCGATACCGCATCTACCACCTTAAGTTCGACACGTGTACAGCACGTCGACGAATCAGTGTCATCATTGTAAAGCCCTTGGAGCGAGAAGGCAGTACTGTTTGCTTCCAGCTTGCCCATGCGGGTGTTGGTAAAAAATTGTTATGCTAACAGGAGGAACCTTACTGAGCCGAACAATGTCGTATAAGAAGTCCACATCATGTGGGATCTCAGCGAGAAATATCATTAGGATGACATGATGCTTATCAGACTCAATTGATCGAAATGAAGCCGTCATTTCTCCCGTGTGGGCTTAGCGACCGTCTGCTTTCGCTAACTGTTCTCTTTTGTTGCGACGTGATGGAGTCCAGTGTTTGGGAATACGTAGTAAACTGGTCGATGAACAGATAACGGAAGTGATAAGATACTTGATATTTACAAAAAAAATTATATTGAAAGCGGATGACATTCACAAGCAACTCATGTGGCATTTATCTCACTGACAAGGTTGCCCGACGGCTGAGATGAAGGACTCGATGTGCACACATGAAAGGATATCTACAGGGCGCCCAGACAGGGATATAGTCTAGGTCAATGAGAAATCTTAAACGCAGCTGGTGTCGTTAGGCTCACAACACGTTGATACGGTGGGGGATGTCGCGTACAGCTACCGTGGCGCCTGACTTGGCATGCATGTTCTGGTAAACACAAGAAGCTGCGTCGTATCCTTTCCATAACGGCTTCATCTCCATATGACAGTACTGGTAATCCAAAATCGCAATGCAATTGGACTATTGAATTATTCAAAATGTGCACCATAGCTGGAAGCATTGGTTGACCATGAACCTGGATGGGAACGTTCTGTTAAGTCCGCCTAGAAGACGAAGTTGCTGCCATTGCACAATGTCGGTCTAGCTGCATAGCAGCACGTGCTTTAAATACTGCCGAAGATAGAAATACGGAATGTACCCTAGCAGCGATTAGTCGATTCGAAGTATATAAACGTGGAGGCAATCCTTAAACGCGCTAATGAGGAAGATCAGCTTGCCACTTTTCATACCGCGGACACAAGGGTTTGCTGCGCTGAGCCTTGGTCGCGGCAGGTGCAAATTGGCACTCGCAATCAATAGGCACTCCCGGGTGATCTATAGGGTAAAGGGAAAACTCTTCGCGTCAGCTGGATCAATCTTGTGCCAATTAATGCGCCAAATGCCAACTCTTCGCCAGAGCTTTACCCTGAGCCACGCCTAATATCAAGCTCAGATTCGTACCTGCCGGACACTATCTTGACTTGTCGCAGGTTGTGTGGGGTGTGCGACGGCGCCACGAGTATCGACGGCTGTTACAAGGCACCTGCATACTGAACATAAGTTAGCGGTGATGCGCAAGAACATTGAGCCTGTAGAATATGACAAGGTTTATCGTCACATTTGTTGAGCGTAGAAATTGCAGAGCTACTGGAAATCCCCTTACATAGCATGGATTTACAGTTGTCCAGGACTATCTATCCAGTGAGTGCCATCTATCTACATTTCACGTATCAAGTTCCACTCCGCTACTGTTCCACCATCGACCATATCTCCGCTATACTGGTTACCTCTGACTCCCAAGTGTGCATACCGCCCACTCCACACGCTCTCACTCAGAGTGATGTTCGTCTGATTGCCCACGTACGTTCTAATCTCATAAGCCGTCACGGGATCCCACGGCGCACTGATTTCTACCTTGCCTGCTGTAACGTTTCTGACATCGTTGCTAGTCGTCTGCGTAGAGAAAGGAGGCAGGGAGGAGTTGGTGAAATAGATCTCGAAATGCGTGGGAGGTTGCTCGCCCCAGTCCATTGCGATCTTGTTGACAGGATAGAAGAATAAACCACCCAGATCAACACTGAGGAAGCTAGTAACGTTTGACTGCTCGGGCTGCCACTTTGTACTTGCTGCGCCGTCGATGGCTGCGATAGGGAATTGGCCGGGCTTATTGCGTTGCGAAGATGGGAGAAGAGTGCCGCACTGCAACAGATTGCCAGCAACGGTGAGTGTCTCGCCCATGAGGCGGTTGCGGATGACAAGAGGCTCGTCGCCAAGTTCGAGAAAGGTGCCGTTGCGGCCGCTGCGAGTGCCGATTGTGACTGGAATGGGTTTGTCGAAGTAGGTTGCATTCGCGGTAGAGAGCGTGTATTGTCCACGAGGTAGGCGAGCTAGTGTTGTGTGGGTTGCATTGGAGGTTGCATTGATACCGTGACCCATCCAGTAGAACGTGCGATAGTCGAGGTACTCAATCTGTGGAGGCAGCGATGGGTCTACATCCAGTCTGTCGTAGTAGAGGCCCAGGCCAAGATAACCGAAAATTGCCACACGATTAGTGCCTCCCATACCGGTGAGGAAGGGGAACGCAGGATGAGTGCCGCCATTTTCTTCGACGTTATCGATCAATTGCTCGGAGTACTGATACCATGGCGCTCGCACGTACGGCGAAGCTGAGTATAGGTCGTAGGTGAAGCTCGAGCATCCAGATGGAGAGACTTCGTTCGCAACAACAGCAAACGAGGAGTATGTCATGGCTGGTCCATCAAGAGACTGCTTTGCAGCATAATAGTCGAGATTAGACAGGCTGTACGGGTTGGGGTAGTGCAGCAGATCATCAACCAGAACAACATCCGCCTGTTTGACCTGCACCGAGCCGTTCATTCCTGCATATTCAACAATAATGCCGGCATTTTCATTGACGGGGAGGCGCATCTGAGCAGCCATATTTGCCCAGCTAACATTCGGGCTGCGTCCAAACCAGTTGTTGAATTCGTTTGTCTCCAGAAAATGGCGCTGGATGAGTGCAGTTGTATAGCCAGCATTATTGACCTGGTTGGCATACTCATCCGGATCAGTGGCGTTCCAGAGCTCGTAAGCGCCCGAAGTCTCATTGTAGTCCAGCACCTGTCCGAAGAAATGCGCAATGGCGTTCGAGATGGGTAGTAGGGTGCAATTGAAGAAATCTTGATCGCCAGTGATAATCATGTGGTTATTGAACGCCAAGCTAATGTCGCCATTCAGATGGTACTCATAGTCGAAACAGGCCCCGGTACCAGTGCAGTTGCCAAATCGGCCGCTTGTCCACGGGTAGACCGCGCCACCAGGTGTGAACCTTCCTGTTTGATTCTTGCTTGATGTGTACGCAGTTTCAACGTTTCTTTGCGCTTGTTCAAAATGTTCGACTCTGTAATTGATGATGTTTTGTGCATGCTGTGGGTGTGACACTTGAATCCCGGGTGCCATCCACACATCTGCATCCCAAAAGATCATACCTCCATAACAATCGGAACCAAGACCGCAGACAGGGACGCTGTAGATGTTTAGGTCAGTATTATTGCCAGCTGCGGCTACAGCGTTTGGGCCAACCATATTGGAGAGAAGATAGAATGGGTTCGTTCGGGCCAAGATGTGGAGTTCGCGAATATTTGGGTCGTCAGGAAGCGAGCCGTTCTGCAGGTAGTAGCTGTCAACTGCATCAGGGCTCAGTATTGACTCCCACTCCTCAATGTGCGTATGCAACAATGAATAGTATCCTTCTTCAGCGCCAGACTTAGAAGCATTCTTTGCAACAGCTTGTGGGTCTGGGAAAGCATCCGTGGATGCAACACCAACGAACTTGTTCAACTCAGTCGGCCTCCATGCTACAAGCTCGACCTGCACAGATTGCGCAATACTTGAACCGTTGCCGTCGCTGAGGAAGCCCTCTCCCACCTGCTGGCGGGTATTGAAGTCAACCCAGTCACTGCCGCCCAACGTCGAATAAACGTATGCCACGACATTTGTGATATTGCCTGGTTGCACAGCAGACCAGATAGTTGGCGAATCTTCCTCGTACTTCTTATCAACAAAATCAGATCGCACAGCACAATCTCCGTCAAGTACGTCATATACAGTAACGTTGACATCGCGAGTCGCCGTGAGTCGGAGCCTTACAGCCGCTTTGTTGACGTAGAGCTTGTGCACAAAAAGCTGGTAGTCCACATCGATGACGCCATCCCCGGAACCACCAGGTTTCCAATTATACCGCCAGCTTGCGATGCCAGCCTTGACATCAAGGCTTGAAACAAAGTCTGTGATATGCTCTGGGTTGACAGAGGCATTCAACAATTCCCCATTTGCTTCAACCTGAAGACCGCTCCAATGCGGAATGCCTGCAACAAAACTCTCCCAACCATATTGATATAGCCAGGGGTAATTTGAGCCGTTTGTTCGAGGTTGACTGTTCCAAAAGCCCGCTATCGTTGAGAATGTCTGGCGTCGGCTGAAAAGTGGCCATCCGGAGATAAGGTTGCCATCTACGGGTTCGTCGACCTCGAAGAATGGGCCCAAAGAGGCAACGTTGATGCCGAAATAGCCATTTGCAAGAGTGAGTCGCGACTGGTAATGACCTTGGTCTAGGGCGTGCGAGCGTATCGTCCAGTTATCATCGTCCCATTCTACGTTCTTGAATTGATCCTGCTCGCTGCTACTTGAGCCAGAGACTAGGCTTGTAGTCGCTAATAAAGCAATGAGAGCGCGTGCTAACGACGCGAGCATGTGACAATATCGACCGTGATGTCGGGGTGGAAGTTTGGAGCGTTTTGAGACAGCGCGCGCGGGTGCGTGGTCTTAAATCTCGCCATCACAAGGCGCGGTGCCACGAGGATCCGTTCGCGGTCCAAGACTAATCGCCTGTCACACGACGAGTGACCGTTCGCTGCCCTTGCCCTTCTCTTTTCACCGCTTAGCCACTAGGTCGACGGGCTTGCTGTTCCGGTGACTCTAGCAGCCGCTTATCTGTCCGCCGTGCCCGGGGCTGCACGGCTCCACTTTCACGATCTTCACTCCGGTGGCGGCAGGTCTAGCGTGCAGGTCACATTCCACATGTTGTATACATATATTCATATTGGTGGGAGGTGACCTCGACAACAAAAACAAATGTCACGATAATCGCCGGATGCGCCAGACAGAAGCGAAGGAGGCACGACTCCAGGGTCCTCAAAAGACACAAAAGCGGCATGATCAACTAGCTGCTTGCGGCATGACGTCCTTTGCATCTTGCAATCTCCACATGTTACTCCGAACATCGACACAAATGTGTTGCATAAAGCGACCCGCCAGCCTTTGCCCTATGGATTGCAGCGATCCTGCGATGACCCTGTATTACGTGCATCTTTGCCTTACAAAGCTTTGAGCTACTCAACAAAGACCGCTTGGACCTTGATGCCCCATACTGTCAACAGCCTTGTTTGAGCTGGACCTCATTTCAGGTTGATCTCATTAGCGTAGTCTACAGTCTAAGTCCGGTCGATGCAGGGAACCAAAAATGATATGCGACAGAAATTGTTGATGTCAAAAAGCAAAACGCTAGACGCTTACATATGCACAACACCCTCCTTGCCCTCTGCATTTGCACATCCCCTTAATAAAATTCCGGCAACCCGCTGAACTCCTCCAGCCCTTCGACTCCATTCTCAGGACAACTCCAATCGCGCTCATACGCCTTCTTCGGCATGATTCCCGCCGCCAGCCCATGTCGATAGCTCCACTGCGTATACTTCTCCGTCGTCCACGTCCAATAAAACCAGCCCCAGCCCGCTTCAAACGCGTCCATCTGGCCAATGGCAAATTGATACAGCCACTTCCTGTATTCGTCGGAGTACGAGGCGGCGTCGGCATTGGCGGGATCGCAAGAGCACTTGTCCGGCTCGGGGCACTGCGGTTTGAGGATGCTGGTGGACTTGTTGCCCGTGTCGTAGGTGCCCTCCCAGCGCGTCCCGATGCCAACGTTGTTGATGTACTGCGTGCAGTCTGTGTCTGCTTGGGACCACTCGCCGCACATGGTGGGACCGAAGCCAGTGGTTTTGTCCATGCTGCGAAGCGACTGCTGGGTCCATGCTGAGCAGGCGAAGTTGAGCTTGTCGCGGTGGCCAAGGGAGAGTTGGTCCACATTGAAGATGACATACTGGTGCACGTCAAGGAGCAGGTTGGCGTTTCCTTGGAGTTTGCCCTGCCAGTTGTCCAGTCCCATGAAACCATCGCCGAAGACGATAATGCCGGTTATGTTGTCGGCGCGGATCTGGTCGATGGCGGTCTGTGTCCAGTTGACGACGCGATTGGTATCGAGCTCGACATTGCGGGGTTCGTTGACGAGGCCGTACATTGTGACGAGGTTCTTGTAGCGGGGCTGGGCGAAGAAGACGGAGAGCTTGTGATGTATGTCCAGGGTGCGTTGTGCGTTGAGATCCCCGTCTGTGCCGTTCAGCCACCCGATTACGCCCTGGCGACCGGAGTGGTTCCAGCCGTTTTGGCTGCCGGGCGCGCCGTGAAGGTCAAGATTCACACGTAAGCCGTTTTGGCGGCAGTACTCGATGCCGCGAAGAAGGTAGCGCCATGAGACTTGAGGGAGGTACGGGTCGCCTTCGTAGGTCTGCACCATCCAGTAACCGAAGGGGAAGCGGACGTGGTCAAGGCCGGCGTCGCGGATGTCTTGGAAGGTTTTACGGTTGATAAAAGTGGAGTAGTGTTCTTCCAGTGTTTGCTTCGCTTTGGTAGGACCAAGTTTGTTCATCAGTGTGTACTCGTCCACGACGCCATCGCGGGCGCCGAAGTTCTCGAAAAAGGATGGCGTGATGAACGGTTCAAGATTGAGCCAGCCACCAACATTGACACCGCGGATGGGCATCTTGCCATATTGGAAGGAGTCTTGCAGGTTAGGGACTTTGGGATTAGCTTGGACGTCGTCGTCCCATGTCGAGTTGAGTCCGATGATGGGAAGTCCGCCAACCAGCTGCTTCGTATAGGTGACGTTGAAGTCTTCGGTATCGTACCAAGACCAAGGATCGAATATTCCGCCCTTGTCCTCCGTGGGTACGCTGTCTGGGTCTTTCCCATCGAGGTTGCTGTTCTTCGGTCCTAAAGACCCCCCTGCTGAATCTCCTGAGGACGACGGATCGTCGCTCTTCTTGTTCGCCATAAGAACTGCCACAGGTATAACAATCGCCAAGACTATGAGGAGCGACACCACGCCGATAATGATCTTTTTCCGTTTCTTCTTCCTCGCTTGCTCTTCCGCTGTCAACACAATGGGCGCACTTCCTGCTCCACCGCGCTTCTCCATCATATACTGGTACTCCTCGTCATCATCAATCCCACCTTCTTCTGCCAGCGGCCCGCTCACAACTCGTCGTTTGCGCTGCTCGTTCCTTTTTTGTTTCTCCCGTTGTCTCCTTTCCCGCCTCTCCTCGATCTCGCTCGGTGTGTACTTTGCTTCATCCCGTCTCCTCCTCTCCCTCTCGTCTTCCGTCCGACTCGTCTTCTTCCCACCTTCCATCCCCGCTAAGTCCCCCAACATGACAGCACCGCCCTTGACCTCTCTGCTCTCCCTCTTGCGCCGCCGCTCCTCCCTCCGTCGTCTCCTCTCTTTCTCCTCTAGAAGCTCCCTATCGCTCTCCTCCATTCTCCTCTTCTGATCCTCCAACTTCGCCCTCTTCTTCTCACCCCTCGCATCTTTGACCCTCTCCTTCTCCAGAGCCTTCTCCTTGCGCCGCACCTCCTTGAGATAGTCCTCGTCGTAATCGTAGCCCCGCCACCCACCATTCTTCTTTGCAATTTCCTTGTCCAGCTTCGCCAGCGCATCCAGACTCAGCGGCGCGCCAGACTTCCTCCCGCCTGAGCCCTCGGCCGCACTCTGCCTCCTACTGCGGCGCTGCGGCCGTGGCGCAGGACTTTCCCACTCGGAGTCGCTTTGGTAGCGGCTATCTCTCGGCGCGCGGGAACTCGATCGTGGCGCCTGGCTTGACGTTCGCGGCGAGGGCCGCAGCAGTTCGCCCTGCGAGTCTGTCGCGCGATGCCCTTTCCTGCGCCGCCCTTCATATTCGTATGGCGTTCGGTGCTCGCTGTCACGCCGGCGCCGCGGGCGGTCGGTGCCTGAGGTCTCACCATGAGACTCGCGGCGTCTGCGGCGTTCGTCGCCGCGCGGGCGGCGGTGCGACGGGTCGCGCTCGTCGGAGGTGGGCATCAGTCGCTGTGACTGGCGGTGAGGAACGAGATGCGGGGTTGGAATGCACTTCGCTGGCTCGAGGCTGAGTGCTGATGCAGGGAGGTTACACACGAGAAGAGTACAAAAAACGCCGGAAAGCAAAGCGCGGAACGATGATTAATTGCATATGTACAATGGCCCTTAAGTTTCCAAGGCGCTGGGTTGGACACGGCTGAGGCGCTGTTGCTATGGTGATGGCTGTTGATGGCTTGCCTGACGTGGCCGAGCGCAGCGGCTGCGCGGCGGCTGGCTTGGACGGGTGACGGAGTGCGAGGCTGCAGGGTGGAGCTTGCATTGCATGGTCGATGGACAGCTCAGCACCAAGGCCGCACAAGTCGCTGAGACGCTTGGGAGCGCACAATTGGATCGTGACGAGACGGAGCTCGGCTTGGGCGTCTTGTCACTCGCTTGGGACCAGAGCATCCACAGCTTTGGCAGTTGTCTTTTGATATTAAGCCGAACATTGCTTGCACAGGGCACAAGTACTTGTAATGGGTTCCTGTCGAATCCAGACGGGCGAAGGCACATGTGCAAGAGGATCTGCTTCGCCCCCACGCTCATTCGTAAGGCGATGACATCATACCACGTGCCGGTTGCAAGAATATTGCCGTCCAAGGCTGGGCAATTTCACAGAGGTGTTCATGATCGTTATTGTTTACTGATGCACTCGCATCTGTATGGTATCATCGAGTATAAATAAGGAAATAGCAGACCTTGCTCCTGAAAGAGCTGTTATGTACAAGCCTGCGATGGCGTAACCCTACGCCTCTAAACCTGGTATGTCCGCGGGCGGATGCGCTCGCTCTGAGAACGCCTGTAACATGTAGCTAATCCCAGCTGCCGCCTGTAGTGATATCATGCGCCCCTCTTATCAGTAGAAGGCTGTAATCGGCGCGGCAGTCCTGGTCGGAAGAGGGATGCTGAATGAGTCCATGCTGTCACGTGACTCCGTGTGTGTCGTTGTCGCTCTTCGTGGTGCGATTTCTATAACTCAAGACGATGTGACTGTGGAAGAGCTTGCGCCGTCAGAAGCCTTGTTCTTTCCTTTGCCGGCGACCTTCGACCTCTCATCGTCTGAGGCGTATAGGCCGTGCTCGTAGATGTAGTCTACAACCTTGTCTGGAATGTAGTAACGAATACTCTTCCCACGTTTGCGGAACAGGCGGATCTTGGTTGAAGAGACATCATTCTGTATGAGTTGGGGAATGACTCGAATGTTGTCTTTCCACTCCTGAAGGCTGACGAGCGCGTCATCTGAAGGCAGTCAGAATCACAACTATGTAAATTGAGTCAAAATGCATACCGATATCGGTGCCGCTGCGCTCGAGGATGAAAGCGCCGTAAACGCCGAGAATCCTCTTCAGATCTTCCTGCGCCCAAAGCCCAGGCGTGCTCATAGTCTGGATCAGGTCGGCTCCTGCAAGTAAAGCAACATGGATCTTCTTTCTCTCGCCAGTCGACGTCGCGACTCCACCCATGACGTTATTCAGCTCATGGTCAAAGTGATCCAGGACCTTGACGGTGGGCATGTACTCCTTATGGAGCGGCTCCCAGGGATCGACGCCGATCCAGTTGGAGCTCTCCCTCACAGCAATCCTGGTCATGTTGATACGATGGTAAGCGGAAGCCAGACCAGCCTTCTTGTAAGCATCGCCAACAGGGCTGAAGAAGCCGCCGACGACCTCGTAGTCGGTCTCGAATTCGCAGAAATCGGTCGCCTCTTCGAACATGCGGAGATGAAGGTTGGTGGGTGGTGAGAAGGATCCGCAGGAAACCAGAACAATAGGCGTCT
This sequence comes from Stagonosporopsis vannaccii, assembly GCA_028584115.1. NCBI lineage: Eukaryota > Fungi > Ascomycota > Dothideomycetes > Pleosporales > Didymellaceae > Stagonosporopsis > Stagonosporopsis vannaccii. Next base: position 58,958 of record VWXS01000098.1, on the reverse strand, counting down.
TCTCGTCGTTCGACAGTTGCTTCTTCAGCCTATCCGCAGGAAACTTGTAGTTGTCGAGAGTCATGGTATCGGTGTTGTCGATACCAGCGTCGCGGGCGATGTCGCTGTTTGCTATTGAAGTCATGGCTGCGGTTGAATATGAATGTGAAGTGGGTGGGAGGAGTCTTGGTCGAACGGCGGGGAGTGACCTCCGCTCGGAGGTTCGCCGGCTATAAGGTGAACGGCAGAGAGTGCGGCGTGGTGGGGCAGTCAACAGTGTCAGAGTAGCAGGGGTGCGGTATGTCGCGGATCTGAAAGGCAGAGTTAATTGAGGGTGACAAAGTAACATTTGTGTGAGCAAACCTACAACAAACGGGGTCTTCGGGTGCAGGCCGCGATGCGCCGGTTGTGGTTGAAGTACTCCCAGGCCCGGATGCTGAGGTATGACGCGAGGCTAGGCGACTTCCGGATGTGGAGGGGCAAACTTCTCTGGCAGGGCAGGTTATAGTGTACCAGGGTGGGCGCGAGCTGAGGGCAGTGCAGGACGAAGGGAAGAGGGCACGCTCGAATTTGTAGGGTAAGTGTAGCTCTAGGCTGTAGTTCCAGCACCCCCGCTGGCCGATTAGTGCACCAGGCGGCCACAGTCCGTTTGAGTTCGAGACGATCCACACAATGCCCACAGTTACCGGTACTCCGCGAACGACGCCAAAGCCACACACGGCAGCGCGGAGTCTTTCCTGCACAGAATCGTGCGTCCGCAGGTGAAACCTTTGCTGCATCTGAAGCTCTCGCCAACGTGGGTAATATCTCCCGCGACTTGGCGCAAAGGAATTGCGCGATTACTCACGTGCGCCGAAGTACGCACCATCGGCCTTCTCCCCACCTTCGCTGTCGTCCGCGCTTCGGCATTGAGCTTAGAGCCGTGGGATGCTGAGAAATCGAATGTGTAGGTGCAGGGTATGAGTCGAGGATTCTTCTACGAAAACTCTCGATGCGACGCGCACTACAGCCCTGCGAGCTTGTGCTTCGAATCCCAGATACTTACTACATGGGATTTAGTTCTGGCTAGTCGACTCTACCCAAGGACAGCCGTCGCTGCGCTTTGGCGTACGCTCCTTTTGCACAAGGCGTTTCAGGAACCTATAACAGAATTGCACGCCGTCTGCTATAGGCCTTGTGAGATTGTGGTTCTCCCGGACGTACGTGCTGCATGGCGATACTATGGTGTTGATCGTAGTCTTTGCACGGTGTTCTGTTCTCGTCGCCTTGTCGCGAAGATGATCTCGATGTCTGATATAGTTGTCATTGTAGCCTACGCAGAACTGGAGCAGGTCACAAAATTGCATATTTGAAGCGTCTTAGCAAAAGACCACGAGTCTCAACATGAGAGTCCGCGCTCTGCAGTGTATATGGGCATCAGTTGCTGAACGCGAGGCTGATGAGGCTGACACAGCACCGAAACGGCAAGAATTGTCGACCGTTTCTGGCACCGAAGGAGCGCGTTTCACTTCAGGCAAGCATACGGCGGCAATCTTTGTTTGTTTTCCAAAACTGCGCAAGTCCTCAATCAGCAGCTCGGGACGCAGCAAGAGAGCTGGCGACCGAGTAAAAGTCCTTGGCGCTACGCTGTTCGCTGTCGTGACCGCTGGTGACTGGTCGTCACTTCCCTAATCGTCGATAAGCAACCACCCAAGCTTAGGCCGAGTGTCAATGTCGCGGCTGCAACTCTGCCTGGCTCCATCGCCCCAGAGCACATCCACCATTTCTACATTGCTGCAGAACCCCCCCGAGCATCACACTCGCTTGCCTGTCCAGCTTACACGCTGCCCTGACGACTTCCCACCCGCTGCATTTCACTGCATTTGCAGGCAGATCCACCGCACTCGCTTGAGCACGCCCGCCCATGGCGACTGATGGACTCTAAACCTCGTGAAAGCCCCGACCACCAGCGCAACAGCAGGTACGATTACATTTCGCTCGTTTGTCGACGCCCGTAGTATATCTGTCTACTGCGACCACACGCGTCTGTTTGCTGCAACCTTCAACCCGCGTTCACCTTGCTGGCCACCCATAGCTGCCACAGCCAGCACCGCAGCAACGGCCAGCACACGCCATCGATTTTGCTAGACACATAATCAGGTTCTCATGTCGTCCAGAGTCACACGCTCGTCTGCGAGGCCTCCAGCAGGCTCCTCCAACGAGAATCCGCCGAACCCTCCCGCCCCTCCTCCGCCACCCCACTCCGCGCCTGCCACCTCTCGCAAACGGAAGAAGAGCGCTGTAGGAGCAAACCCAGAGCAGTCCAACGAGACACCCGACACACCATCCACGCGTAGTGGTCGTGCTAAGCGCGCCAAGGTCGAGCCTGATAGCTCATCTGCTACGGCTCCAACCCGCTCTAGGAAGGCAAAGGGCAAAGCAGCCATGTCATCGTCTGGGTATGTCAGAGCCGGTCGAGAAGCAATGCATACACTGACATCACCTAGCCCATCAAGAGACCCGGTAGCAGAGAAGTCTGCGCGGCGAGGCAAGGGCAGCCGCAAGAGCTCAAGTCAAGGTGATAAATCGCGGCGCGATCAACCATCTTCGCCACATCCTGACCGAGCCACAGCCACACCCTCTACATCACGACGCAATTCGCGGAAATCTGTGAAGACGGACGAGGACGCAGATATGGACGATGCACCCGAGAGCAAGTCTGAAGACGATCCACAAACGCCCGGCGACGAGCATACGAGCGACGACGGTAATGATGCTGGTGCAGGCACCCGTTATGATGAGGACGACGATGATGAGGATGACGACGACGATCCTTTCACAAGCGGCTTTCTTGGACGTAATCCACACCACGGCCTCTCGGCGCTACGACAGCTCACTGGGCTCATGTCAGGCACAGCACAGCGGCTACGGGGGATCCTGGAGCAACTGAAGTCACCCGATGTGTCCATGCAGTTAATTGCTTTACAAGACCTATCTGAGGTCCTCCTCATGGCTTCCGAAGACATGCTTGCTGGCCACTTCTCGCCCGACGCATATGTAAAGGAGCTGGTGAAATTGATGCAGCCGAATGACTTTACCGGCGAGGAGAATCCAGAAGTCATGCTGCTTGCTTGTAGATGTCTAGCAAACCTTATGGAAGCCCTACCTGCCGCTACCGCCAACGTCGTATATGGAGGCGCAGTGCCGGTGCTGTGTTCTAAACTGCTCGAGATCGACTTCATCGACCTTGCTGAGCAGTGTTTGAGCACATTGGAGAAGATATCGGTTGAGTTTCCCACACAAATCGTACGAGAGGGTGGGCTTACGGCCTGTCTGACCTTCCTCGACTTCTTCGCAACGAGTACGCAACGAACAGCAGTTACGACGGCCGCAAATTGCTGCCGAAACATTCCTGACGATTCCTTCGCCACCGTTCGCGATGTCATGCCGATCCTGGAGAACATTTTGAACAACAGCGACCAAAAAGTTGTGGAACAAGGCTGCATCTGCGTGTCACGCATTGTTCAGAGCTTCAGGCACCAGGAGGATAAGCTGGAACAGCTGGTTAGCCCTGGGCTTTTAAAGGCAATCCTAGCACTCCTACTGCCAGGCACTACAAATCTTATTGGACCACATATCCACACCATGTTCTTACAGGTTATCGCCTATACAGCTAAAGCAAGCCCACGTTTGTCAGCCGAACTGCTCAAGATGAATGTTGTCGATACTCTTTACCAGATCTTGACCGGCGTTTCTCCTCCCAGCGGGACAGAAGATGTTGCTGCCAAGATAGATTCTGTTGTCATCATGCAGGCACTGATTCATCGACCTAAAGATCAGGTATTCGAAACACTCAACGTTATATGCGAGCTTCTGCCCGACGTTACCGACGACGGCCTTTCGTACCTTGATGACCTCTTCGACGCTGGCTACCCCGGACGTGACCGCCTACCTTTGTCTTCCGAGACCAAACAGACTAGCAACGAGAAGCGCGTAGCACTTTTTGAGGGCTGCAAGACGGAGGTCAAGCGCTTTGCAGTCATTTTGCTTCCCACCCTTACCGACGCATACTCGAGTACAGTAAACTTGAACGTTCGACAGAAGGTCCTCACCGCGCATTTAAAGATGCTGTCCAACCTTGATACCGACATTCTGGAAGAGGCTTTGCGTGCTGTGCCTTACGCGTCGTTCCTGGCATCCATCTTCTCGCAGCAGGACCACCCCACATTGGTCACATACGCTCTGCAGGCCGCCGAGTTGTTGCTGAAACGCCTAGAGTCCATCTACCGATATCAGTTCTATCGTGAGGGCGTCATTGCAGAGATCTCGGTCCTGGCCAGCCGCCCCACCAAAACCTTGGAGGTCCGTACCAAAGAGGCTAAGCCAGCGGGGGTGGTTGAGGCATTGCCAGAGCCCAGCGTATCGAACTCCAATCAAGACGCAGAAGTCGAGGGTATCGACCTCATGGACGTAGAGGTGCGCTCAGAGGAAAATGACGACGACGACGACGACGATGAGGACGATGGCGACGAAGAGCACGATGGAAACGGCGAGGATCAGGACGACGATGACGATGACGACGACTCATCGTCGTCGTCTGATCAAAACCCTCCGCCGTTACCCAATGTGGATGACATCATTACGCTGCGTGCGAAAAAGTTCATTGAAGTTCACGAGAAAGACAGCGATAGGCCTGTCCGAGATAAAGCTGCCGCAGTATTGGATGACTTGAAAACACTTGTGAGGGACCTAAGGGAGTATGAATTGCAAGACAATTCCGACAGATACTCTGAATTGTTCACCCGGCTGGCCAAATACTTTCAGGGCGATGCTCTCGAGAGCATTACGAGCTACGAGCTGAAGTCGTCTAAAGTTGTGGATGTCTTACTTGATGTGTTCTCGACTGAGACTCCTGTGAATGGCATAGATCCACGATCACTCTTCCTCGAGGCATTCATGGGTGTCAGCAACAAGAACAAGGTCAAGACCGCTAGCAGTGCTTCTCCAGCAACACCGTTCAGTGTCCTGGTGAGCAAGCTGCAAGACCTCCTAAGCAGGTCTGAGCACTTCGAAGTCATCACCGTACATCAAAACTCGTACGATGGCCGCGGAAGTGCAGCGAACATGTTGGCAAAACAGCTTCGATTGAAGCTCGTAGCAGAAGACGATTCTGGTATCCCAAAGTCATATCGAAACATCATGGTGTCGATACACGCCATTGCGACATTCAAGGCACTGGACGACTACCTTCGCCCACGTATGCATGTCGCTGCCGATCGACCACGAGGAAGCCGAACGCGGGATCAATTTGCTGCGTACGCCCAGGCTCTTGCGGAGGGGCGCGCACCTCCGCCACCAGAGACGCCCAACGAGTCCACCAGCCGACCATCGAAGAAGTCATCAAGCTCAAAATCGAAGTTAAACGAAGACTCCGAGGCGGGGCCCAGCTCCGCATCACGAGAGAAGACACGTCGCTCGAGCCGGCGTCAACAGACGCAACCGCCTCCACCCCCACCACCACCACCAGCGCCAAAGGCTCACTCAAGTAGCAGCCAGGATCCTCTTGAATGCGCAGACGAGGAGCGTTTATCCGACCAGGAGTCTCTGGGTGATAATGCTGCTTTGAATGCCATTGTGGATGAGCTTGAAGAAGAACTCGAGAATGAGCTTGAGGATGCCCTTGACAACGATGAGCCGGATCCGTCCGCCGTTAGTGTCGAGGTCGCATCGACTGGAAAGGCTACAGCTCGTAAAGAGGATGGTACTCGAATCGCAACACCGACACCAGGCACGCCGTCGGCGAAGCCTTCAGATCGTTTGAGTACCCCAGCTTCACGTTTGACGGCTCTATTGCAAGACAAGGCTTTGCAACGAAGTCTCTCATACGCTGCTGCGATCCAGTCAACCCCGCAAGACTGGCACATTGAGTTCAGCGTGAATGACCAACCAATTTCAAGTGATACAACTATCTATCGTGTTGTGCACTTCAATCAAGCACAGGCAACGGATGTGTCACAACGCACGGTGTGGAATGCCATCCATACTATCAAGTTCAAGCGTGTAGCTGGGCCCCCTCCAAGCGAGGCGTCTGCACAGACTCCACCGCCAGAATATAAAGTCGAAGTTCAGGCTATGCCTGCCTCATTGGATAACCATCCCATTACATCGGGTATCCTTCGTCTACTTAATCTCCTGCATTCCCTGAACTCGCATCTCGACGATGTTCTTTCTGATAACAAAGATCAGATCAAGCTGAATGCGGAGCCATTGTCTCAGTTTGTCAACACAAAACTTACGGCGAAGCTCAATCGGCAACTCGAAGAACCGCTAATTGTAGCGAGCAACTGCCTACCCAGCTGGAGTGAGGACCTCGCACGCTTCTACCCTTTCCTGTTTCCCTTCGAATCGCGTCACCTTTTTGTTCAGTCGACGTCCTTCGGTTATTCTCGATGTATGACGCGCTGGCAGAACACTCAGAACGCGAATGACACCCGTAACGATCGCCATCGCGACGAGCGACCGTTCCTTGGCAGGCTTCAGCGCCAAAAGGTCAGGATCTCTCGCTCGAGGATCTTAGAGTCAGCCATGAAGGTCATGCAACTCTACGGTCATTCGCCCAGCGTGCTCGAGGTGGAGTACTTTGAAGAAGTGGGTACCGGTCTAGGACCCACTCTCGAATTCTACTCTACCGTCTCCCGAGAATTCTCAAAGAAGAAGCTCAAGATTTGGCGAGAGAATGACTCCAGCGGTACTGATGAGTACGCATTCGGCAAACGAGGCCTGTTTCCAGCCCCCATGAGCGCACAGCAGGCTGCTTCAGAGGATGGCGAGAAGAAGCTTGAGATGTTCAAGGTTCTGGGTAAATTTGTTGCGCGCTCAATGCTAGACTCGCGCATCATCGATGTGTCCTTTAGCCCCACACTGTTCCGTCTCAGCGACAGCAGCAGCACAGCTATCACGCCCTCGCTTGCAACCATCAGAACCGTGGACGAGGATCTTGCCAAGTCCTTGCGGCTATTGAAGAGATTTGCAGACGCCAAAAGGCAAATCGACCTGGATCAGGATAAGACCGAAGCACAGCGGAGGGAGGCTGCTCAGAGCATCCGATTCCAGGATTGCACTGTTGAGGACCTGGCACTCGACTTCACATTGCCCGGCTATCCTTCGATTGAGTTAATCGAGAATGGCGCGCACACAGCAGTGACCATTGACAACGTCGGCCTGTACGTCGACACTGTGGTCGACCTAACCCTTGGCTCAGGAGTCAAGCGTCAGATCGACGCCTTCGGTGCAGGGTTCTCGGAGGTTTTCCCCTACTCGGCGCTGCGAGCCTTCACGCCTGATGAGCTCGTCATGCTATTCGGCAGGAATGACGAAGACTGGTCGCTTGAGAGTAAGCCACTCAACGTATGGACACAGGATAAGGCTAACATATTTCACCAGCTCTCATGGACTCGATCAAGGCCGATCACGGCTACAACTTGGACAGTAAGAGCGTCCGCAATTTGCTCACTACCATGAGCCAGTACACACCGGAAGAGCGTCGAGATTTCCTTCAGTTCATCACTGGTAGCCCGAAGCTCCCCATTGGCGGTAAACAACCCATAAAGTTGTGTCAAAACTCCAGCACTAATGCAATGCAGGCTTTAAGAGTCTCACGCCCATGTTCACCGTCGTCTGCAAGCCAGCAGAGCCACCATACACTTCCGACGACTACCTCCCCTCAGTCATGACCTGCGTCAACTACCTCAAGATGCCAGATTATAGCACTCTGGACGTGCTGCGCGAGAAATTGAGCGTTGCGGTTAAGGAGGGCCAGGGCGCTTTCCATCTTTCATAGACACCTCATTGTAAGTGCGTATCAAGGTGCATAGGATCAAAATTTGTTAGCAATGTTTCTTTGGGCATTTCAGGTTGCATCGTTACGGCCTTACGACATCACAAGGAAGACGGGCGGGAACATGCATTGTAGGTAGTTTGGGCATTATTTCTCACCAGCAGCGCAGAGGTCCATAGCTGGTGGCTTGAAGTCTAATGGCAGGATATCACAGCCTTGAACCGTTGAGTGACCATCGCCGCTGTAACCCGCGGTATTGTGAGACTTCGATTTTCATGGTTTCGTCCTGCTCTCGGGCCGTTAACGGGTGGGGACGCAAGTGGAGTCCAGCCTCGCGATCGCTAACCTAATCTTAGACATGGTCTATGCCTCCAGACCGCTACATCTCGCATCTCCTTAGTCAACAGCACAAAAGAAAAAGAAAAGTAGAACAACATCCGCAGCCTGCGGTCTCATACCTAGAGAACCAGGATATCTACAAGTTACAGACTGTGACGCGATCCGAGCTGGAAACTTGAAGAAATAGTGCATGTGCCAGACTAAAAGAAAGGGATGAGCACTGACACAACGCGTTGGCGTGGGCGAGGTCGTAATGGGGGAGTGGAGACAGAACAGCACAGCAAGCAGCTCGTGCGCTTCTCCAGACGAGATGAAGGAACTCCTTTAAGACGATGTCTTTGCCCTGGACCCTGGGGGACTGAGGGGTTTTAATTCTTGCATTTTTACTTCTTGTCGGTTTTTACGACTGAATCCATTTGCACTTGTTCCTTGACAACGCAATCCTTGAGGGTGTTGTCGAGACCGTTTTTGAGAGGACAGACTTGGTGGAAAGGAGATACGCACACGACTGGTTCTGCAGTGCAGGTACCGAACACATCGCACCGAGCATTTCGCCCAAATCGTCTACCACATCGCACCTTATACGATCTCTCATCCGCAAACGAAACCTCCAACCATGCCATCCACTCTCCTCCCCCGCAACGACTCCTCCGCCGGCACAGTCGCAGTCGTGATCTTCATAGCCGGCGCCTGCATCCTCGTTCTCCTTATCATTTTGATTCTCATTTTCTTCAAGAAGCGACATGCGCGCAGCTCCAAAAACAAGAACTCGACATTTATTCCCCGCCTTGAGCGAAGAGGCCCGAACTACGGAAAATTGGAGGACGATGAGGAAGGCGCTTGGAGTACAGATATGGGGGGCCATGACGGGGTAAATGGAGCGAATGGAAATGGCGGGAAAGGAGGGTATGCGCCTGTCCACGATGAGAGTATGGGATACCAGAGTCAGACGATGCAGCGTGGTGGTGATGGTGTTGGGAGGGAGGGGTATCGGTAAATGAGGGGCTGATAATGTGATTTTTGAAGGACGCAGGATCGGGGAGTGACGAGCGTCTGCACCCAGGATTTTAAGTCAAAGAAGTGAGAGACATAAGTAGTGGGACGTTGAGCTGGTGATGGAAAGTTGGGGCGCGGAGGATCGTGGAGTAGCCGTTGGTCTTTTTTCCTTTGTCAGGCATAGCGATCGGAGTCTTGTTTCAGTTCCATGGGTTCGTGTGCATGCAATCGAAGTCCCAAGTATCAAGCGAGTGTGATTGATTCAAATACATAAGTCATTATCTTCCATTGCGTTTGTTACCATAGACACCTTGGAGCCATTACATGTTATCCTAACCTTTATCGACTACCTCGTATCTCAAGCAATTGGCTCAATCGGCTCAATCGTGCAAGCCCGTCTTCGCTTTCTGCGAGCCGTTCAATCTTCCTCTTGAGAGTCGGCAAGAGCAGAGTCGGCAGCGCCAGCAGCAGACTGTCCCTTCTTGCCGCCGGAGGTAGACTGGGAAGCTCCAGTACCAGTGGCAGCGCCTGCGCCAGTACCTGTGGTAGCACCAGTACCCGTGGTAGCACCAGTACCTGTGGCGGCGCCGGTACCAGTCTGAGAGTTGGAGCCTGTCGCGCCAGTGCCACGTGTAGCTCCAGTGCCTGTAGCAGCGCCGGTGCCTGTAGCTGCGCCAGTGCCGGTTTGAGAGTTGGTGCCTGGGAATATGTCAGCTTGAGGATTTGCGAAATCGATTAGGATGTGACGGACCAGTAGCAGAGCCGGTTTGGCCCTGTCCAGCAGCAGCACCTGTTCCTTGCTGGGTAGTGGAACCAGTCTGTCCCTGACCAGTAGTGCCTGTGGCTGCGCCGGTGCCTGTTTGGCCCTGACCTACGGTTCCTGCATTGCCAGTAGTTCCTGTCTGCCCCTGTCCAGTAGTACCTGTTGTGCCAGTATCCGAAAGATGTTAGCAGCTGCTTGAAAAGAAGTCGAGGAAAAACTCACTACCAGCACCACCCTGGGTACCTGTGTTGCCTGTAGCACCAGTGCTTTGGGTTCCAGTGGTTCCAGCTACATCGTGTTAGTGAAGATATGTCGTGAGACAGACATAAACGTACTCCGACCGTTGCTGGTCGCGCCACCGGCTACGCCAGCTCCCTGCTGGGTTTGACCAGCTCCCTGCTGAATCTGACCCGCGCCTTGCTGAGTCTGACCGGCACCAGTAGTTGTACCGGTACCAGTTTGAGTGTTGCCAGTTCCGGCTGTACCAGCACCCGCACCTGTAGCGGTCGAGGTGGAGTTGTTACCGCCCTGAAGAGAGTTAGCCAGCAATATCAAGGGAGACTGGATTGCTCGTCCTTACGGTAATGCCTGCGCCTGTAGCACCAGTAGCGCCTGTTGCTCCTGTGGCTCCCTTGATACAATGTCAGCCATGTCCATGGAGTCCATTAGAGGTACCAAAACTTACTGCAGCACCTGCAGCGCCATTGGTGCCAGCCGCACCCTTGGTGCCAGAAGCACCGGTAGCACCGCCTGCAGTCTTGCCTCCCGTGGCAGCCGCATTGCCTCCAGCACCGCCAGCAGCGCCACCGATGAGGTCAGCAATGCCACCAGCACCACCAGCAGCACCTGCTGCGCCACCGGCACCACCAGCGGCTCCTCCGATAAGATCAGCGATACCGCCAGCTCCACCGGCAGCACCACCTGCGCCTCCGGCTCCGCCAGTTAAACCACCAAGAAGCTGGTCAAGCTGGCGCTTGGTCCTAACCTTCTCACGGGCGATCTGACGTACAGAGGAAACAAAGTGCGCGGGCATGGTTGCGGCGCTATCGGTTTGCTCGTATGTGTTAGCCTACGAAAGATACGAAGACCAGTGTACTCACAACCCATCGCTTAGCAGAGTAGAGCTGTGCCGGGGCGGCGACAGTGGAAGCAGCCATAGTGGCAAGGACAAGGGAGGCTTCGAACTTCATATTGATAGATTGAAATATAGGTAATACTGCGCTGCAATAAGGTCTAGAGTAAAGAACAAAAGGCTGACTAGCAGCGATAAGGTAGAAGTAAAAGGGAGGGGACCCAAGGATATAACTTTGGAAAATTGCTGATCGAGTATCGAACTGAAGGACGAAAAGTGTTTACCGGAGTGAAGCCTACCATATATATCAACCTCCATGGTGTAGGACCGAATCGGAGCAGCCGCCCGGTCTCAGCTTGTTGACGCGTTCATCGCGCATCGGTCACTGAGCAGCAACCCAATTGTGAGGCTGCCGCAATGCGTGCTGGAAGGCATGTAGATCTGGATTCACTGAGGCAAGATGCTGCTGCGGAGCAGGTTGCGGATTATCTAGTCTGTAACCGTGCTGCTGGGGATTGTCAAACAATGGTGGTGGGCTTGGATCCACTGTTGGGGGAGAGAGAATGCTTGTCTGCTTGTCAGTGTGGCTCAGCATGGATGAGTGTCCGGTGAAATGACGGAGCATGGTTCAGGCTCAATGAGGTTGTCATTCAAAAAGCCATGATGGGCATGTCGTTTCTGGATGATATGCGCTTGCTCCTGATGGCTGTGGAAGTAGCCTACATGTTGAGCACATGTACCGCTCCCTAACGGCCTGTTGCAGAGAAACAGCAGAATGCAGGGGGAGTTACTTCAAAGCCAAAATAACGACTGTTGTTGAGTACTTCATCAGCCACACCTCATCATCAACCGTCAATCCTACCAAGTTCGCCTCTCCGCCTTATGATGCCCCAACCCTAGTGCAGCATCTCGCGTCGCAGTGCCCATGAAACGACAGCGCGGCGCCGTGGATCTCCGAGAGGAAACCGCGCGTTTTGGTTTCGAAACCCCACATATTCCACGGTAGTGAACGTAGCTGCTACATGGTATGTGAGAACCTTCTTCTGACGTGCTGTCCGAGTGTTGGGCGTGGTCTGGCCGGCATGAGGTGACGAACGGGAGCGAAGATGTGCGCGGTCAAGGGTTGAAAGAAGGTTAATTGTTAGCGATACGCTAGTGGGGGACAGTCTGAAACGGAAGGATCCTCAGGCAGAGCCGTTTTGGAACTCCGACTGGTAGGGCTGAGCAACAATGAGCATTGATCTGCAGAAGGGGTTGAATTTGTGCGTGCTTCATTCTACGATGCGCTGCTGATGCAACTGTCGCTCTAACTCAAACTGGGTATCTTCATGTCGCCTGCTGTATGCATAATATCCAAACAACACTTCCACACCTATCTTCTCTTGCTCACGCCAGTGACGAGCAGCTCGCCTGAGCCGACTTCAACTTTCCAGCCTTCCTTGACGAGCGCCTTCACAACTGCCGGCCCTAGTTTGCCCCTGCCATCGGCGCTATGCCTACCCAAACCCACGACAATCCTGTAGCTGCCAACTCCGCCTCGAGCGCCGCCATACTCGGCGATTCGCTGCTCGCCGAGCGAGTCCCACCACATTTTTGTCCTCTGTCTAGCGATCCTTATTGCGTCCGCAACGGTGACGCCGTGGAGGTCGAGTATAGTGGACGACGACTGATGGGCAACAAAAGCATCGGCATCAGCCTGGCTCATAACCTTCAAGTTGGCGTTGTAGTTCCTGCCCTCTTGTGCGTAGTATCCTGCAGCTGCCTTCATGTACCCTCCACGCCGATGTGCCGACGCGGCTTTTTCGAATGCTTCGTTGCGCCGGAGGGCCACTGACGCTGTGGAATGAGGCCTGATAGAGGATGGCAAGTCGGGTAGCTTGCCTACTTGAGGTTCATCGTCTTCAAGGTTCACAGGCGCATATCGCAAGTCGAGCTTGATGCCGCCTTTGCCACCAGTCTCGCTCGCAGGCTGTTCAGTAAGTGCCTTCGCCAGGTCACGAGCCTTGTCGGATGAGCCGTCCGCCAAACGCACAAGTGAGACTGCCTGGTTCAAGCCGATCGATGGAAAATCAGCATTGAGAGCCATTGCATCCTCTACACTACCGGCTTCAGGCTCCTGCCCTTCGTGCGCCTTCATATCCTTGTTCACGAAAGCTAGAATGGCTGCTGACAATGAAGCACCTTTCTCGTGGTACAGCGATGAGACGGCCTTTGTAGGAAGCTTCGTGCGTGCGGTGATGAACCCAATGTCGCGACTGCTGTTTTGCCAACGATTCGGGGTCGCTGTGCCTGACAGATCTGTACCAGATGAGTTGGCTGAGCTTACTTGGTACAGTGCATCCTTCTGTTTCTTCTTGCCCTTGCCCTTCCTGCTCTTCTGCGGAACATGGTGGCCCTCAAAGAAGGCATCTATGCCCTTAGCAACTGGCGCCGCCTCTTCGCTGGGGCTTGACCTTGCATCCTCGAAGTAGGCGTGATTCAGTAGCTCGTCCGTAGCTTTGCTGAAGTCATCGCTGCATTTTCTTAATGTATATGCCACAAGCTCTGGGCGCAGATTTGGGAAAGTCTCTGCCAGCAGCTGCTCTTTCGTCTTTATATCAAACTGCTCGGTGTCCTTGTAGTAGCCTCCATCATCCCATGACCCCTCGGAGCCCTCCGCTGATCGTCCATCCACACTGAGCGTCGCAAAGTCGTTCGAGAGGTGTGTCGCGTCGGTCAGCGTTGTGCGTGTCGCCCATGTATCTGCATTTGAATCGACATCTGAGCTGTGCTTTCCTGGGCTGTCGCGCGCTGGACCTCCACTGCTGCCTGAGGCGTCAAAGTCGGTAGCCTGTTCTGCGATCGCTGAGGCCTTGATTGGGTCGAGCAGCTCCCTCGCTCGCTCCAGCGCATTGGGCGCGTCTGCAAAGTCGCTGTAGAATGCAGCAACAAGGGCGGGGTCTATTGGTGGGCAATATTCTTGCTGCAGATTCGTCAGTGATGCTGTGCGACAACGACTCTGCATGCATACCTCAAGAATGCGCAGGTGTTCATCCATCTTTGGTTCTGTAGTGATGTCGCTTTATGTACGTGATATTTTGCATGCTCGTAACAAAGTGGCCTACGATGTGTATCTAGACGTCTGAGACGCACAGATCAGCCAAAAAGAGCAGTACTCCGTTTGTCTACGTGATTCTATGGTGCGGGCGACACGTCCGATGGTTAATGTGTTACACAGAAACCCCACACAGTCGATGATGAGGGGTCAAAATTGCCGTGGCTTGGCGTGCTGTCGTGCGCTCAAGGCAGGTCCATCCAAAACATAGTAGCTGGAGTGGAAGGACATTTAAGGATGACCATCTGTGAAAGTATTGATATCACAAAATGTGATATGTGATTGAATCTTACACGTCATTTACGGGTAGCGCGTCATCCAGGGGCGCTACCCATGGTTGGTGCATGACCACGACTCAGTCACGACATTCAAGGAGATGATGTCCTCATGGGCCTCTTGGATCGATGTGTTCTTGGGGCCGATTTTGCCAGCAACTCAAGCCATACGATTGTCATTCGTCGCACGTGCTAGGTAGCCGTGGACCGAACCGACTTAACGTCTTCATGTCACCTGGACCACACTTCAATTCCGTAGCTAGTATTCAGTACAATGTTACATGCTCTGTGGGCAGGACTCAGAAACAAGTACGGAATTTCCTATGCATCGCAGTCAGCGCAAGTGCATCTCACACAACTCCACGGACACATTCGATTTGTCAAGCTTGAATCCAATCATTTTTGCCGCTGAGCAGCATCTACGAAGTGATGGCCTCAGCCCCTTCGTCCAATTGCCGTGTGAAGAACAAATACACACTAAATCAAAGCTGAAGCAGTAGGAAGCTTCGCTTTTGCCCTGAAACTGGTCCACACACAACCCAAGAGCTGGCGAGCAAGGCAAGAGACCAGAATACTGGATGCAGTGAGCCATGCAGCAGCGTAGAAGAAGAAGAAGAAGAAGAAGAAGAAGAAGAAGAAGAAGAAGAAGAAGAAGAAGAAGAAGAAGAAGGTCGAAAACGTGAAAGTCGGAACTATGATCATAGGCAGACTCTTCAAGAAGGTGCAACGCTTGAATGTACTGATGTACAAGTACCTGTCATGCTATGTCGAATTCACCTTTCAAACATCTGTAGTCGCTTCTCTGTCGCTGATATTATGGACCTCCTGGGCCCTTCCACCTGCTAAGGTAGGCCTTCAAAAAATTCGTGGTATGCAGTGCTGTGCCAATCATCACGTTGCAAGGAGTAGCAGTGTATTGGGCAGCACAGAGCCTTTTGCTCGTGAAACGATCATGAGCTCTTGCAAATTTCAATTGTGCCACAGTTCTCGGAAGTCTTAAATATGGGAGAAGATTAATGAAACTGCTAGGATCACGAAGAGAAACCCGGTGTCTTGTTTGTTGTTGCAATACCCACCCAGCCATTATGTGATGAGAAACACAGCCAGTGACGACGTAACAAAAGGTAGCACTCCTAAACACCACGGATCTCGAGTGAGGACTTCCCAGGGGTAAAATATCAATCCAGTGTCGTGCAATGTTTCATGATGATGGATGCCCAGTAACAAAGATTCTTGGTTGAATATTATGACATTCGAATTTCTCAGAAACCAGACATTGAATCGAAGACCTTATGTGGTCGTGACGTATAATGCGAGTAAGGGGATGTATGAAATCGATATCTTGGTTTCCGTTTGGGTAAGTGATCTTGAGTGCACATACGGGAAAAGAAAGTCATGCAAGCGCAAACAGCACCTGGCGTAGTTCGTGATACGGATATAGCGTCCTCGCAGGCTGGCGAGACGTGCAATAAGAAACAGTGCAGACTCAAGAACTGCAGAGCTGCATGGAAGGAACCACATTTACATGGTCTCGTCTATGACGATTCAAATGCCCAGCTAGTAAGGCCCTCACTTTGAGACCCCGGACACGTCAGTCTCGCACATTGATTGTTATCGCAGCACAGTGCGCCAGATAGAAGTACGAGCATGTCTAAGTGCAAGCACTTGCTTTGGCTGCATACAGACTCCAAGGATGACTGATGCGTCATGTAAGACAGAACTATTCACCTGTGGCAACAGAAGGCATTCGGGACAAGTTTGCGTGGGCTCAGGAGAAGGAATAGGGCGTAAGTGTGAATCTCTGTTATCCGCAAGCCAACAGCAAAGGGCTGAACAGGCTCGTCGCTTAGTAGTCGTCGTCGTCGTACCTTGCGTCGTCCCTCCCCTCGTCGTACGCGTCTCCCATGCGACCTCCAAAATCTTGGACATCATCGACAGCATCATCCCATTTGTTCTCGACATCATCACCGAAGTTCTCAACGCGACCGACCTGCTCTCCTGTCCAGTTTGCGGCATTCTCAGGGAAATTCTCGACATCATCGACAGCATTGTCCCACTTGTCCTCCACCTTGTCGCCGAAGTTCTCGATGTTGCCAACTTGTTCGCCGGTCCAGTTCGCGGCGTTCTCGGGGAAATTTTCTATCTTGTTGCCGAATTCATCGAAACCTTCCTCGGTGGGGTTGTTAGCACAACGTGAAAATGGAGCGGAAATAGGCAACTCACTGATATTATCAGCCTCGTGCATCAAGATGGCACCGCCAACAAGACCGGCTGCTCCTCCAGCGGCGTACTTCCAAGCATTGCTGCTTTCCTTCTTAGGCTGTTCTTGAGAGGCATAACTACCACCGTAGCTGCCCTGCTGACTGTAACCTTGTGATTCGCCGTAACCGCCTGGCTGTCCATAACCACCACCGTATCCGCCCTGAGGCTGACCATAGCCCGGTTGCCCATATGCGCTTCGCTGATCATAGCCTCCTTGCTGTCCGTATGCGCCTTGATTCTGGTTGCCTGGCCCAGGATATTGATATGTGCGTTCGCCAGTGTGCTGGTTTACGAAGAACCATCTATTATCGCGGGAATCCCACTCCGCGTACCAGGGCGGGGAGACTGGTGGAGGGCCATGTGTGGATTGCTGCGGTTGTTGGCTATAATACTGCTGCTGACCATACTGTTGTTGTCCGCCAGACTGGCTGTCGCCTGTGAGTTTGTCAACGATGCTGTCAAGAAATCCCATTGTGAATGCAAAGAGATGTGCAGGAAGACTGCGGAAAGGTGACAGATATGTCAATTGATCAAGCAACGAGACCGTCGAGCGCACCCTGCGCTATTTATCATCCACACAAATGTGACGATCCACATGCACCTATTACTCCGCAGGGTCCGCAGACCCATTCAGCCGCGGACCTGCCCCTTCATCGCGACCTCAGCTGGCCACGGCCTGTCCGTGCTCTTCCGAATCACGCCGGCTTGTGATTATGCAACATAGTGCTCCAGCCACTGTGAGGCGCTGCACAGTTGTGCATGATTGAGGGGTGCAATCGTGGAGCTCGTGTTGCAGCCGTTGGTGCGGTTTCTCGAGATTCCAGGTCCGCTTGGCCCGCAGCCACGGGCCGAAGACTTAAGGCGCCTTGGCAAATGCTTATTGCTCAGCCCCTGACAATGTTTGCAGGAAATGCCGTGCGACAGCTCAGCCACTACAGCAAGTTTAGATAGTATCGTGGCTGTGTTGCGGTTGCTCAGATACTTTGTCGAGCTTTGTCGTTTTGCACAGCTCTTCTTTCATTGTCTAACATCTCCCAACATTGATACCAGAAATGAACTGATGGCAGCGGACGGAAAGACGGATCGAGGCAATGTTTCATGCTAGTTTTGTGGCAGGCTTGCAAATAGTGTCAAGAGTGCCGGCATGGTTTTTCGGGGGCGGTTGTCAAAAATCTCCCACATGACCGCGGAGCTGGAACAATGCTCTTCAACAGCAGAACGAGCACTTCATTCCTGGGCAGCATGCAAGGAACTAGTACAGCCAGTGTTCGCCAAACTTGGTGTTTCAAAAATCGAGGCGATGAGACGATAGAGATTTTTTCTTGTCCTCGCAGCATCCAAACAGAAAACAGACACAGAAATACAATAGGACTTCTCGCCCAGACTTGTCCCAATCGCAAGTTTTCATCAGCAAAAGAAAATCTCCTGTGATGCAGATTCTTGGCAGTCATAGGACTAGCTGACAATGCATTCCCGTCTTAAGCGATATCGCGCCACCACCACCACAACACTACTGATTATCATTGCGCAGCAAAAAGAAAACTTGCATCGGCCGGGAATCGAACCCGGGGCTAGCCGAAACTGTCCTGTGGAGGATGGCAACGGCTAATTTTACCACTAAACCACCGATGCAGAAAGCACATGGCAAGCTGTCTATTTGCTTGATGACCATGTGGTTCAAAGTATAATATATAACCTTATCATATCTCTGACGGTAGACCACTGTTTGCAATCCAGTTTCCAGTGCACAAGCCGTCGACGGCGATCTCATCCTGTTGCATCACAGCTCAAATATGAATTTGCTTATTCTTATTCTTTACCTCACTTGAAGTATTTCCCCTCCATGCTCGGCCTCCGCTTTTTCTTGATCGTACACCTTGAACAGCTATCGTTTTCCTGATCATTGATCATGTACATCCGCGAGCCATGTGATGCCGGGAAGCTATCTGACCCAGAACCCTGGTGGAGTCGGCCTTTTCGGAGTAGACGCCTCACCTTAGCATTTCAAGACCACGGTTCAGCTCCTAAAGGGCGTGCCATAGATGAAGCATTATATCAGGAACTGGGCTTAACAAGTAATGTGAAACCCTTGGTAGAGAGGCTACCTTGTCCTTCAAATCTTGATGAAACGCACGATATAACAGCATCCTATAATTCTTTGGCCAGACCATTCATTGACAGCGAAGAGAATCGGGGCTCGCGTGACCCCTGAACCGTGCTGTTTGCGTGTGGTGATACGCCGCAGCGGGTGGACCATCTGACGCGCGAAGACTTCACCGCTGTGCTCGCGAAAGATGAAGCTGGGTATCACCTGATACATGATACGAAAGCTAGAAAGAAATCTCTTCGTTCCAACTTGTTCGGCATTATTCCCATACCTTGTACTAACGTCCATTCTCCCGACATGATTCGCTTCTTCGCATTTACGTATACACCCGTTGCTGCACCTGCTGAAACATCATCCTAGAAGAAACGTGTCCCCTCTAGCGCGGGCGATTGCAATACGTTCTGGTTATTGAGAAACACTGCTCTCGAAGTCCCATCATATCCATCTTTGATACTGTTCACGATTGTGCGCTGCAACAACGAGAAGCTGTGCTTATTCAAATATGTAGTCCTTCTCGGGCTGTCAATTACTTTAATAAGTCTATAACCAATTTTCTATCTGCAACAGCGCATTGTGTTTTCCTCTCTCGTTATGTCTAGAAAAACCTCAAAGATATAGATGAGGCTATGCTAGCGCCCGTTCAACTTGACAAGCATCTGTTGCTCTAATTGAAGTGTGAAGTACTGTAAAGCTCAGACTTCACCTAGCTCCTTTGTAAGTCTTCAACTATTAGGGTCTCGTTGGAGAGCAGCGCTGCTCGCGGGGGTGGTAGATACGCTAAACTCATGTAGGCCTAGCCTATGGAGTGCAGCAACCGGAACGTCGGCAGCTGCAGCCACATCGAAGCAACTTGGCAACATTGGCCATCGCCACAGACGACATGCCCAGCTCGAACTTGACAATTGGAATTCACGTCGCAATCAATTAGATGTGTTGATAAGCGTGTTTAGCAAAGTGGCACTTGGTACCTGCCTGATCCGTCGGAAGCGGCTCAGCCATGCGATTGCCGTGCGCACACTGGCTGGCCTTGCAACAACCGGGACGCCCGTGAACACTGGGCGATCCGCTTTCAGTCGGTGTTGTCGGCACGATGGACAAGACCGAATGAAAGGTAAGCTAGATCTTGCGGATGACCTGCTCATGTTCTACGCATATCTCGGAATCTACGCTTGCGGTCGTCATCCTCTTCGATGATACGTCCCAAGCGACCATGCGAGGCCACGCCCCAAGCAGTGGCGCCGAGCACATAGCAACGGATGATGATGCCGCCAACCAACTATCACAAGATGATGCTCGGGAGTTGTATTGGTTTTGATCGGTCTGCCAGAACCTGGTTGACGAGCATGACACAGCACACTAATGTATAAAGGTCTTCCCTTCTTCCGATGCTCTTCGTTGTTAAGAAGTTCGAACACTCTGCAAACTTAGCTTTGCTCCTGAATCATGGATCAGCATGTACAGCAACAGCATGGGGGTTCTTTAGTTAGCTCCGATGGCTCCCCAAATGGTCTCGGGAAAGATCGCGCCCTGGCTGACAAGGAGGATTCAAGTATGCCAGGACATCCTGACACCTACGACAACCAGAATGGAGAAGTTTACGATCCATATGGCGGCAAGAAACTGGGTATGGTTAGGGTATGAAGCCTCAATCCTGTCTGACGCTCTGGCTGACATTTTACAGACTGCAGTATGTTTTCGCAAAGACATTATGGAACAACACTGGCTCACATATTGTAGTTGATCTTCTTCACCAATCAAGTTGGAATCGGTATCCTTAGCTTGCCTGCAATGTTGCACACCATAGGCCTCATTCCCGGAATTTTCACAAGTATGTCCTGACTAAATGAAGTGTCGATCATAGAACCAGCGCTGATCGCTGCAGTTATCATTATGGGAGTTTTGGCAACTTACACAGCATACATCCTGATACAGTTTTATCGTCGTTACCCGTCTATCCGGGATGTGGTGGACGTCGCTAGAATTATGGGCGGGAAGCCTTTAGAGATCATCGTTGGTTTGGCACATGTGCTGAACCTATGTTTGATCTGTGCTAGTGCCAACGTTACGCTTTCCATTGCCCTAAACACCATGACGGAGCATGCACTATGCACGGTTGGTTTCATTGGAATCCCAATGATTATGTGCTGGTTACTCTGCATGCCACGATCATTGAACTTTGCTGGGTGGTTTGGTGTTCCAGCAACAATCAGCATATGTAAGTCTTTCTCTCGTGCTTCAGGATAGATCAAATGCTGAAAAAGTCAAGTCACTGCGGTACTTATCGTTGTAATTGCACTGGCTGTCAACGGCCCCGATTATGAAGCTGTTGCGAACGGTGGCAGTGGCTACTGGGGCGAACCGATCAACCAGCCATTGCAAATGCGACTCGGCCCGAATCCGGGTGCGACTATGAATCAACAATTCGAGTCTGTACTGAACGTAGCCTTTGCGTATGCAGGTAACCAAGCTTTCATTACCGTCATGTGTGAGATGCGTAACCCGTAAGTTTATTCAGCTTTCGAATCACGCCAAGGTCGCGCATACTGATACGTTGAGCCCAGGAGTAAGGATTACACGCCTGCAATTATCTGGCTCAATGCGATTGGCGTACCAATGTACGTCATCACAGCATGTGTTGTCTATCATCTTGCCGGCCAGTATGTAGTATCCCCTGCTCTTGGGTCCGCGCCCGGCGTTGCCAGCAAAGTCGCATACGGAATTCTTTTCCCAACCCTGCTTGGTTCAGGGTTGGTCTTTGGCCACACCGGCATCAAGTACATGTACAACGTAGTCATGGACAAGATCATCAAAACCAAGCACCGCCTCACCGACAATACCACCCTTACCTGGTCAGTCTGGTTGGGTCTTGGTACTCTCTTCTGGCTTGTCGCCTTCGTGCTTGCGAACGCAATCCCAGCATTTGGCTCTATACTAGGAATATCATCCGCCTTGTTTGTCACCTGGGTAAGTCATAATCTGCAGATCGTTAAGCCTCCATCTGCTTACCATGCGGCTTTGCAGTTTACTTTTGGCATGGCCAACGCGCAATGGATCTTCTTGAACTGGGGTCAACAATTTATCAACTGGAAGAAGACATCGCTCGCCTTGTTCAACTGGTTCATGATTTTGGGTACGCCTCGCGCGGCTGTAACTTAACCTACGAACTGACATGTCACAGCTTCTGCTTTCCTCACAGTGTTCGGCCTGTACACCTCTATATCAGACCTCAACGCTAGGGTTCAGGACCCCAACGACCCCCTCAACGTGTTCACTTGTGCGAACAACGCCCTGTTCTAGAGGAAGACCCAAGCCTGGCTCCTCACAGATGATTGGTAGGTATGCCCATTAGCGTTCTTCTTGCTTTAGCTGAGGTTGCAGACCTTTGATCGACATCACCTCTGATTCTCAGCTGCTCTGCACTCTCCGTATGCATTATTACGTGACCCAATAGGAGAAACTATCAATCACAAAGTAATGTATTCGTGGCATTATTTTCCCTTCTTCTTGTCTGCTTCTTCTCTGTCGTACGTAATTACCTTAACTTCGGTTTTCTTGGTTATGGAAGTGACATCACCAAGAATAAACTCTTCACTTCCACCGTCTTCGCCCGGTCCATATATTTGTATTGCTGCACCACTGTTTCTCGGGAAGACGCCTTCACTCGCGCCAGGCCCGGATTTAAGCACATGTGATGATCGTGGATGACTCGTCGAGTACGCACCAGAACCCTTCTGGGTCTTTTCAGCGAAGTATTTGAACAGAGGGGCTAGCGTTGGAATCGAAGCAACTATATAGTCCGTTAGCAAAATCAAGGCTTTCCAGTAAGAAATACGTCCCTATGATACCCATATTGTTTTCAACTGTTGACCACATGATCAAGCTTGCTGAATCAAGATAGTTCGCTAGGTGTTTGATAGTTTGGATTCGAATGACCTGGATAATTGTGATAAAAACTCCTAGAGCGAGAAGACCTAGCAAAACGAGTTTTTTGCGCTTCTGTACATGACTGCGAAGGAGCACTGGATATGGCAGGAGCATACTGACTGGGTGAGTAAATCTTGCGTCATACTGGTGTGGATCAGTCACTTACACAATGATGTCGAACACAATAGTCATGGATGCCATGCTGGTGTAAAACGGCACGGCAGGGAGACAACTGCCTCCAGTGATATTCGGATCCCATTGCTTCGCAGCCTGTGGCCATATCAGTCAAGGCTGCCATCAACAGCCTCTGTTAGACGTACAGGCTGGCAAAGATTGACTTGCACCAGTAAGAAGGACAAGTGGAACAACACACATGTGACGATCACTGTGATTGTTGCCGTTCGCGCGAGGCCTTGGGTCATGAATCGGATGTAGGTCAACAATAAGCTTATCTTGAACCCGAGTATGCTGGAGATGTAACTGTGCAGATGTCAGGCACGTAAACATGAGCTTACATCTGATACAAGCCTACAATGGTGCACCTATGTATTGTACCTGCTTTGGTTAATAATAATCGTTGCGATGTACGAGAACGTCTTACCAGTCCAAAGTTGTAGACATTCACATCAGGCATGTCTTCCAAGCTCTTCAGACCGAGGCCCCACTTGGTTTCTTGAGCGCGCGTTAGGTCGACGTCCCGAGTCATTTGCTAGTTGTTGTAACTCACGGAGGATCGATACCACCGCAAACCCACAGGCCGCTATCTGAGTTCAGTCAGTCGTGAAGTTTTCTGAGTTGCCATCTGTGTCTTACCCAAGAAAAGCAAAGAACATAGTCGTCTATCGAAGCCTGTTACGTATATCCCTTACATGAAAGCAGCATTCAAGGTACTCACCAGCTCCGACTGCCTTCAACATGTATCCTCGAACATACAAGCGCAGCAGTAGGATTGAAAGCGACACTATCGTGAGGACAACTGCTACTACTGAGATCCGTGGGCCATCATTGGCGACATTGTCGGGTGTGTTGTATGCCCAACCCATGGCTTACGCAGCTCTGTGATGCAGAGCTCGTCAGTAGATGGGAAAAGATAGGTAAGGCGTCACAAGACCTTTCTGAGAAAAGCTGTGCATAGGACGCGCGTAATGCGAGATCAAGCGGCCACACAAATTCATTCTGCACAGTCCTTCAGTCCCGTGCAATTGGTCTCCAGACCTATATGGCATAGCCTGCACGGAATTGATTCAATCAACCGCCTGAATATGGAATTTCCGCTGCTTCTTCGGTACTTAAAGTCCGTACGGCAGTACTTTGAGCGGCATGGTCTAGACGAGAAACACCGTAGCCGTCAGTTTATTAGCTACACGTCAATTTCATCTATACCCAAGGACAAAGGATATATATAACAGTCAATCGAATGGTAATTCCATCATGTACTTCACCAAATGACTTGAACACGTTTTCACGGATACCTCAAGAGCGATAGCCATCCGTTGTGTGCCACTTCTCATCCTGCTGGACGTCTCGGGCCGTTTCTTGACATGCCGGACCACATTCTTGATGGGGTTAGATGAAGATCTGACAACAACATCCCGTCCCTCTCACGGAACATCATCGTTTTTGGGGACGTTTGGGTGAGTGCAATGAAGTTTCTTGTTCCGAGGACCCAAATACTTATTAGCGGCATGCAGACGCACACAGTGTCCGATTGGTGTGGACGCACAGGAGCTGCGATACTGTGTGACAAGTCTGGCAAAAACGCCGGGTCCAGGCTGATTCCAAAGGATTCAAAGAGTAGCTGAACCGTCCCGCAGCGATTGGATAGAGGTCGGTCGAGCAAAACGAAGTCATCCCAGGAAGCGCAAGACAACTTAGGCGTCGTCCGCAACGCTATCGACAGACCGTGCGCACAGATACTGTGTCCTAACTTACATATGCAAGCATCGCCTGCCTATTGATTGTTGCAGTGCGACAACATCCCGCGTATACATCTGTTGGCCAGAAATCAGCATGCGATTCGCCGTTGCCGGTCTCACGCTCTTCAGCGCCGCTGTTGCCAGTGGCCAAGCTCCTGCTCAATGCAAAACCTTCCCTGGAGACAGAGCATGGCCTTCAACCACCGAATGGAGCAACTTCAACAGAACAGTGGGTGGGAGGCTTGTCGCAACCGTTCCCCTGGGAGCGCCATGCCATGGTTCGACGTATGATAGTGCCACTTGTGAGAGCCTGCAGGATCAGTGGCAGACGGAGAGAATACAGTGCGTACGATCCATTCTAGTCCGTCAATGCTCTGACCACTCTCAGTTATGAATCTTCATCGTCTGTAATGGCTCCCTTTTTTGCTAACCAGTCATGCGATCCGTTCCAACCTCGAGAGCGACCTTGTGAGCTTGGCAACTATGTTAGGTACGCTGTCAAAGCGTCGAGTGCTGCAGATATCCAGCGAACAATTGCCTTTGCGGCTTCCAAAAATATCCGACTTGTTATTCGCAACACTGGTCATGGTAAGCCCTGTAATATCGACTTGCGTGATAAGACGCGGCCCTGACCTTTTTGCAAGACTACTTGGGTCGATCAACTGGAGCTGGTGCGCTCGCAGTGTGGACCCATCATCTCAAAAACATCAGCCATATCCCAGCTTACAAGAGCCCGGAATACAGCGGCGCGGCATTCAAGCTAGGTGCCGGAGTCCAAGGATTCGAAATCATGACTGCAGCACGTGACAAAGGCCTGGTAGTCGTAGGTGGAGAATGTCCTACAGTAGGCATTGCTGGTGGCTATACTCAGGGAGGGGGTCACTCAGCCATCAGCACAAGCTTTGGATTAGCCGCTGACAATGTGCTCAACTGGGAAGTCGTCACAGCCAGTGGAAAGCTTGTCAATGCCAACAAAAGAGAGAACTACGATCTGTACTGGGCCTTAAATGGTGGCGGAGGAAGCACTTACGGAATCGTGGTGTCGATGACTGTGAAAGCACATGAGGAGACCGTCTTTGGCGGTGCTTCTTTGTCATTTTTCACCACGGACAACGCCCAGGAAAGCTTTTATGATGCGATCCAAGCTTTCCACGAGGAACTGCCAGCTATGGTTGATGCAGGTACCATGGTTGTCCACTACTTCACGTCGTCGTTCTTCATGATCTCGCCGCTGAACGCGTACAACAAGACTGCGGCTCAGGTCAAGACAATTCTTGCACCTTTCATTACCAGGCTTGATTCCAAGAGGGTTAATTACACCGTCAGTTACAGCGAGTTCGATACCTACTATGAGCACTACGACAAATACTTCGGTCCTCTACCGCTCGGCAATATCCAAGTTGGCATCGCACAATACGGGACCCGTCTGATCCCACGAAGTGTAGTGAGTAACATCACCGATACCTGGAGAGCTGTTGTTGAGAAAGGCGTAACTTGGATCGGTGTTGGGACAGATGTGCAACGGTTCGGTTCTGACAAGACCACATCGGTTCACCCTGCTTGGAGGAAAGCGATTGTCCATGCAACACTCACACTTCCTTGGAGCTTTACGGCTCCGTGATCGGAAGCATTTGAGACACAGCAGAAGATGACTAACGTCATTCAACCTCTCGTCGAAGCTGCGACCCCGGGCAGCGGCGCGTACGTCAACGAAGCAGACTTTAACCAAAAGAATTGGCAGACAGAATTTTGGGGCAGCAACTACAACAAATTGCTCAGCATTAAGAAGAAATGGGACCCTTCAAGTCTGTTCTATGCCACAGTAGGCGTTGGCAGCGAGAGCTGGAGCGTGCGGAACGACGGACGCATGTGCCTTGCCGCATAGAATCACGAACAAATGCTATACGAACACTCAGTTCGACTTTTTCTTTTCGAAACTAACAATCATCTCATGTTGCTCTTGAGACCCGATTATGCCTTAACTGAAGCCGTGTACTCCAGAAACCTGCACTACTGGACAAGCACGCACCTTGAAGGGCAACATGAGCCCCAAGTTCCCAGCTATCCAGGTTTGACAGAGGTATTCGCAGTAAACTGGCGGAAGCTCTATAAAACATCAGCCAGTTATGGGAACACATGGTGCTGATCGATTCAAAAGAGAACAAAGAACAGGAAGGGCAGTCTAGGAACGCCTGAACAGCTACCAGAAGCAGTCACGATGCGAATGCTTCCGAAAGGGGCACACATTGCCGAGGTATCTTTCCTCAGTACTTGAGCACCGTCATTTCCTCGGTACTTGGACGTCAAAAGACGAGTTGCAGAACGACCAGTCGGTCGGTTCGAGCATTGGGCGTTAATTTCCGACTTGCAGAGGAAGAACCGTTTATTGCAAGTAAGATCGATTGCGCGGGACTCCTTCGGCGTTCCCTCGTATGAGGTCGAAGACGAACACGAACTAGGCTGTAAGGATGATAGCCAATCGAATATGAGCTGCTGGAGCAAGGAGCTTCGGCTAGTGGGTCCCGGGTGTTGGTGTTGATGCATCCTTGGCTCCAGGGACACGGCTGCTGGGGTGCCGAGGCCGCCGGATGATTCATCCTTGAGCTCCGCGGCGAGTGCAAACCTGTTGTTCCTGCGTGCATCTTGGAAGCGGACATTTAAGTAATGACTAATTCCGCGGAATGTCTTCATGAACTCGTTACGATAAAGGTATGTAGTGGATAGTCAATTGTTCTGCTGAGACTCAACTGAAGAAGTTGCCGCAAGCTCTTATTCGCAACGCCTGAGAAGAGCGCAACGCATGCCTCGTATTCTAGTTTGAGCTCTATGGATTACACAGGAAAGCGGTCTGCATCCATCCGGCACCTCAAAGGCATCTATCCGCCCTCGCGGGTCTTCCCTCACCAAGCCTCTTGTAGAAGGTGCAACCAAGGGCTGTAGGAACGGGCCACCGGACGGGTCGGCTCTTTGTCTTGTCTGGACAACCTGATCCGCAACTGCTCCACCACGATGCAGCATGGAACAACAGCGCATCTCCCGTTGATACGTCGCTCTCCACTTTCCCTTCTGGCGACCATCTGTCGAGAGATTGTTACGCTCCGCGAATCACCATCAATAATGAATATGAACCAAGCGCTACCCACCGGGCTCACGCTTAACCAAAATGTTGCTCGTCACCGAATTCCTCTGTCGTAACTGATACCTGCTTTGACACAACAATCGCGCCTTGAGCACCTTGTGTGCCAGATGTAGCGTTCAAGTGCTGCATCTTCACGCCATTCTCCTTGATAATTCGCTCCTCGCTCTCGTTGCTGAAAGTCATGTTTGCTGAGATCAGCGTTCCATTCCGCGGAGTTTTCCTTGCATGACTCGATGCTCCTCCGCCACCAATTGTCACGAATCCGCTACCGGGTGACTTGTAGGCTTTGTTGTTGCTGTTCGATCGAAAGGTGCTGGGCAGGAAAGGAGCGAACCAGACCTTGAATAGAGGGAAAATCATAGGGAGATTCGTTGTAACGACTGCGATGAAGGTTTCCCTGGTACCCCATTCAGCTGCGAGTTGTCCGCCATTGACGGGATCCTGGAATATGATCAATACTCTGTCGATGACACTCCGTGTAGGGGCACTACGGTTTGGCAAGACGCAATACATTGCACCAGATGATGTTGGGGGTGTGACTTACTACGATGACATAGATACTTTTTAATGTCGCGCAAATAATGATAAGAAGCCCCGCAGACAGTACAGAGGTCGCTGCCACCTTCTTGTAGAGCTGCAGGCTCGACTTCCAGAGCATGGGTATCGGTATGAAGAAGAGGAAGATGTCGGTCGAGACATTGAGGACGAAAGAAACCCAGATAATTGGCTTCGAAATGGCTGGCTGGCAGGAATTGCCTGGATTAGGCGAAATCTGCCAGTAGTGTTTGTAGGGCCTACACGCAAGGAAAATGGTCATCATGACAGCCACGAAAGATGTCGCAATCAAGACCATCGCAATATGTATACGTTTTTGGTACGTCCCAAGCCCGTTCTGTCCGATGCGTTTAGTATATGACAATGACCTTGGAAGCGGAGATACGCACAGTGAGCCGGTAATAGAAGAATGTTACGCACAGCTTGAGCGTCCACAGCAAACAGGGTGCTAACGTCCAGCCTGCTAATTGGATCTTGGACCCAAGCACCCTAAAGTCAACTTCAGAATCTGCTCTGGTTTCGAAAAAATGCTTGCCGCCCTTCATCAGGCTCGAATCAGGAGATGGAACCCACCTCCAAGTGTGTTCTGGGTCGTCAGGGGAGAGACGGCTCCGTTGAGCATCTGTCATCCCATTGTTCGCGAGCCCGTGAGCGGATATTCCTACATGATATCCAAGAGTGGTTTGCGAAGTGTAGATAAGCTGGCGACTGTATTAGTGTGATGCAAGTCAAAAAAAATAGTGAACCCTCACGATGGCGAACCAGATCAAATAGTCGTCTGGGCGAAGCTCTCGAATCCCAACAGCCGTTAGTCTGGCATAGGTGCGGAGTATCGTTACCAGGACTCCAAAAGCATACAGCGTCCAGAGCTCCACTGTGGTGTTGTTGGGCATGTTGGTTCCGGGCAGTCGGTGTGCCGTCGATCAGTGGAGGGGTTGTGAGATCCTGTGCAAGGGAGAACAATTCACATGTACCGTTTGTGATGAGTTCCATCGGCGAATCCACGGTCGACAATTCACATGCAATGCTGGAGTCGATGTTGGCCCATGCGCATCCACTTTTACAGACAGCCCGCCTGATTCCAAGTTAGGAAGAACCGTGTCAGTTACGTGCATAAGCCTTTCGCTAAACTGAGCGTGCATTGCGGCTCGCAAGAGACTAGGTCCACAACGCTGAAAATGTT
The DNA here is from genome assembly GCA_028584115.1 of Stagonosporopsis vannaccii. Taxonomy (NCBI): domain Eukaryota; kingdom Fungi; phylum Ascomycota; class Dothideomycetes; order Pleosporales; family Didymellaceae; genus Stagonosporopsis; species Stagonosporopsis vannaccii. Next base: position 29,538 of record VWXS01000098.1, on the reverse strand, counting down.
TCCGTCGTTCCGAGTCGATAGACCGCTGTACAGGTAGTGTTCACCGGGACAATCCTAGTCTCGGTTGTTTGGATGTATCCAGCAGCCTCGCCACCTGTTAAAGCATCTAGATTGCTCCGTCAGGCGGCCTTGAGCCTTTAAAGGCAACTGCACGACGCTCATTGAGCCAGTACAATTGTCCTCGTCGTCTTGTTGGCAGTATGTTCACACGGTTCTTCACTTCGTCCGCAATCGCTGCTTGGACAATCGCATCAGTGCTTCCAGGTGGCTCGTGTGGACCTACTGCTCCTCATGATGTTTTCCCCCGAACACCTGCCGCAGGAGTTGATGTGAAGCAGCTTGCAGCTCAGCTCTCTCGTAGCGCGCAGATCTACTATCCTGGCAGCGAGTCATTTACCGATTTAACAGTCCGCTGGTCAAACCTGTCACCCCCAACACCGAACGTAGTGATTGCTCCTGGCACGGAGCAAGATGTTTCAAAAATCGTATGTCTACTCAACCCCAATCAGCCCTTTGAATTTTTGTTCTAACGCAACTTTGTGCAGGTCAAGTTCGCTGCCAAGCGTGACATTCCCGTGCTTGCCTACAATGGCCATCACGGAACTCTGACTAGGTTTGGCTTCTTGGCACCTCTTGTTGACCATGTACTGATCGCTTTGCAGCCTGGGGAAGATGGAATATGGTATTCAAATTTACATGCCCCAGTTGAACACAATTTCCATCGACAAGAAGAAGTCAGCAGTTACCATTGGTGGCGGCACCAATAGCAAGAAGCTCACAGATGCACTTTGGTCCGCAGGCAAGCAGACTGGTATGTACCTCAAATATGTGCTGCCTGCATATGGGCTAACAGATGGTATAGTCACTGGAACATGTGAATGCGTCAGCTATCTTGGCCCAGCATTGGGTGGTGGCCATGGCTGGCTTCAGGGCCATCACGGTCTCATTGCTGACCAATTCCTCTCTATGAACGTTGTCCTTGCCAATGGAGACCTGAAAACTATCGATGCCAAATCAGATCTCTGGTGGGCTATGCAAGGAGCGGGCCACAATTTTGGCATTGTGACATCTGTTTGTAGCTCCCCTTAGCTTTGCCGTGGTCTTACTGAGACGTGACAGGTGACATCAAAGGTTTACGACATCGAGAACACAGACTGGGCGATTGAGACCATCATACTCAGCGGCGACAACGTTGAGGCCATCTACAAAGCTGCCAACGAGGTATTCATCAACAATGGGACGCAGAGTGCTAAGATCCACAACTGGAGTTATTGGCAAAATGATGCCAGCTTAGACGCTGAGAAGGTAAGGATGTTTGAAGTTAAGATCAGACCTTCTGCTAATTGAGGTGAATGATAGCCTGTCATCATCATGTACATCATCCAAGAAGGAGTGAAGACGGTCGACCCTAGATACACAAAGCCCTTCCATGACATTGGGGCCCTTAAAGCAACACCACAGTCAGGAACTTACCATGACCTCGGTGCTTGGACCGGTATTGCACTGGACTCGCCGCCCTGCCAGGACTTCGGCTTCAACAACCCCAGATTTCCTATTTACACAAAAGCATACAACACAACCGCACAGAAGAAAGCATACGAGCTCTACGCATCAGCAGTTGGCGGAGCTGACTCACCTTACACGAACTCAATCTTCATGTTCGAGGACTACGCTTCGGAGGGCATTCGTGCACGCTCTGCTGACGCTTCCGCCTTCGCGTTCCGTGATGCACACATCTTGGCTGCGCCGCTCATCATCTACGCCCCCACAGATAAGGCACAAGACGACACGGTGAAGCAGCTCGGCAACCAACTCCGTGAGATCATTCGTGAGGGAACGGGAAGCGAGGAGCTTCATACTTATGTCAACTACGGTAAGTTACGCCACTGATATGGCAGCCTTTCACAAGCTAACGTGTCACTCAGCTTATGGTGACGAGGGTACGAAAAGCTGGTTCGGTTACGAGACATGGCGCCAGGATCGCCTTAAGGCTCTAAAGAAGAAGTATGACCCGCAAGGTCGGTTCTCGTTCTACGCACCGATCGCTTCTTCGTAAATGAGAGGATGATAAGGAGTAGAAACTATGATTCACAATTCTAATTTTTGTTCGAAAACTGTTTCCTGTTGCAAAGTGTTGTTACCAATTATTAAAGGTATTTAGACCAATTGCGCTGCATATGTGAGCGCCCAAGCGAAAATACAGCAGGCGACAGCGTCGACTGTTTTCCCGGCGGCGAATCCAAAACAACGCACGACACAGCTTTACGATCGATAGCGGATACTCGCGCCATCTTTATTTGGCTGTTCACCGAGCTCGGCGTCCAGCTTCTCGATCACACCTTCGCCCCTGCCGGGCTCATCTGTCACTTCTCTACCGTAACCAGTCTGTGCAAAGTCCTGGTGATACTTAACAAACCAAAAGCGCATAACAAGTACCACAACGATCGCTCCAGCAGCAAGAGCCAACGCCAGTGGGAAGCCGATGTTGTAATGAGGCGCATCTACTGCCTTCCAAGCTCCCAGGGGTATAGTAGCATGACCAACGTAGACGATGGTTACACTCATACCAATGATAATTGCACGAGCTTCGGGCTCGACTCGCAACAGTTCAGCAAGCCACGCTATCAACGCAGGACCCCCGGCGTTTGTTGCGTAGGTCAGGAAGTATGCAAACATAATCGTGGCATGGTCGCTGGGCCATCCTGTCAGAATGCCGCACGCAACAATGTGTACCAGTCCTGATCCAACGAAGATAGGCCAGCGCCAACCCTTCCAGTCACCAAGCGCATTGATGCCAACATTCGTCAAGATTTGTAGACCGTAACCGCCGAGAGGTATGAGGTTGACTTGGTATGTCGTATAAAGCCTGTTACCAGCAGAATCTGTAACGCCCTTGAGGTAAAGCAGAATATACGAGTTTGCACGGTGCGCCCACGCATTTTGCGCGAAAGCCGCAATGTACAGATACGTTAAGGGGTGCTTTATGAGGAGCAACAGCTTCGCACGGAGCACTTTTAAGGGAATCAGGCGAGCAGCTTGCATGCCGTGGCGCTGCAAACGTTCCCGTGATAGCTCTTTTTCGCGTCTTGTAAGCCAGATGGCGCGTGTATTGACAGGCGAGTCTGGGACCACTAGCAGGCCTACGAAGCCGAGTAGGATAGTAATGGCGCCAGAAACAATGAAAAGCCACTGCCACCCCGCTAGGCCATTTACGCCATTCATGTTGACGTAAAGCTCTGCCTGGACAACACCAAGGAACATTGCGCCTGCTACATCAGACACATTGAAGATAGCCAGACGGAAAGCAAGCTCAGTTGGAGTGTACCATGTCATAATCAGCGACGTGATACCTGGCCATGAAGTTGCACTGAGTGCTCCGAGGAAGAACCGCAAGATGTAGATTGTTGTCGCATTCTTCGCTTTGTATGTACTGAATGTCTCAGCATTGATCGCTCGCAAAGTATCATTTTGTACTTACAACAAGGTAAGAATACCCCATCCTATCTCAGCGAACGGGAGCCACAGAGACGGGCGCAGTTTTGTCTGGAGCATCTGCGAAGGCACAATGAAGATGGCGTAGGCAATGGAAAAGTAGGTTTGGAACCAGTTCAGTTCGTTGCCGTACAAGGACAAGTCCTCCTTCATGCCACTAACATAAGCTTGGGTCGTCGCACTCTGATCCATCTCTTTCATGATACCTGCAATAAACATCCATAGTAAAAGTAAGCAGTCGAGTTTAGTGCGAAGGATGTTTTCTTCGTTTCTGAAATAAGGAATGAATCGACCGAGTCCTCGGTGACTTCCACGCAAGGATGATGGCGCATCGGTGTCCATCTTGGAACAACGCAGTATGTGATTTGAAGGGCAGTTTTACTCGGTGACCTGTCATGTTTAATATATCTGATGGATCCTTGCGATGTTGCAAGTTCTGCTGTTGCTGAATCCACATCGTGTTCACGGAACTTCGCCAAGAATCACGCAATGCCTGTACTCCATCCATTCAAGACTTGCGCCAAGCGGTAACTTTGCTCTTTTGATGAACACGGTGCAAAACCTTCGCCTACGTGTCGAAGGGCTTTCCAGTGTCATTTGTGCCTTGTCATGCTTCGCGGGATGATAATCTTCGTCGGATGGCTTCCGACATACAATCTGCATTGTGAAAAACGTTCCTCCGATGGCAAAAGCCGCTGATCCTGAAAGTCAGCACCTGAAGGTTCGGACCGTCACTTCGATGTAGCGCCACCAGACGAGGTCCACCTTGACAATTGCGCGATACCGTAGATGCCTGTTCAGCAAAGTGTCTCCCATCCTCGCGAAAGCCTATTATCGTTGGTGTGTCAAGCTAGGTCGACGTCAACTGAGACCACTTCCGGAGGCTGTGGCGGAGGCGTGGAGGCGGGACGGAAGGCTTGACGGGACTCATGCAGTTGGCGCTGCGCTAGCCTGTTATGGCTCCAGATCAGGAAGGCTGTAGCGTCATTAAGCAGGTTGTCGTCACTAGTGTCGTTATATACATCCGCACATCGAACAGTCACTTTCATCGTCGTTCGCCCTTGTGGAAGAGCAGATAGCTGAAAGGCTCGAATGCGCACGTATGTCAACACCAGTGGTATTAGATCGAGTCGACGCTGGCGACGAACTCACGCGCTATCCATCATACGTGCTTCGTATTGTGAAAGGCAGCCACGACGCGATGACCTTCAAACACTTCACCCTCACAGGCAGACTTTAGAATGGTCAAGATAATATCTGAACCATTGGCGCTCGAGTTTGAACTAAGCTACTCATGCCGGTCCGCAATATCTCTAGTGATCCCAAATGATCCAATCATGCCAGGCAATCTTCTGGTGCGACTAGACTTGACCTCAGCGGAGACTACTTCGCTTTATTGTATGCATCAACGCGTATCGCAGGTGCGATATTGCGGTCATGATTGTAGTTTTACCACGACCTGAGTGTTGTCGTCTTCGCCACGTCAGTCATCAGATTTGTCAACAAGTATCGAACACGTTACCTCCAAGGAGATCCGTGAAGATCCTGTCTTCTTCCAACATCAAAGAAGAGCCGCCAAACTTCAGCGTGATAGTATCGCCATCCTGGTGAGCCGCGACTTTCTGCACCCTCCTATCAACGTTTTCGCTAGACTTGAACCAGTACACCTCCTTTGGCAACATGCTCCGGTTTTCGGTCAGATTTCTCCCCAACACCCAGTCGCCATGCTGCAAGAAGCCATTCTTGAGTGTGAAAACGGCTGGCTCCTGCCCAGTCCTAGCCTGGGTTTTGTCTTCTGCGTTGCTGCCTACATCTGTGATCGGGGAACCATTCAGCTCGATCGTGAAGGGTTTGTCCAGTCCGTCCATGCTTCCAAGAGTTGGTGAGGACAAGAGTCGAGGGAGGCTGACCGTCGATAGGAATATGAAAGCGCGCTCGAAATCTATCAGCATTAGGTGGGAATCGTCGTGGTCACTGACAACAGCCTGGCGTGGAAAACTGGTTGTTGTTTGCCAGGGTGATCGCCATCCGCAGCCGCTGTCACATGCGACATTGCAGGGGCGTGAGTAGGGAACCAATCACAGCACAGATTCAGCACCTGCCAACATCAGCAATGATTGGCGTAGAAGCTCTTAACAGAAGCCCGCGGGGGAGTTTCGCGGGAGCATCCACGCACTGTGAGGTTATCGCGGCCTTGAACTTGGCATTGCTTGTGAATTGCCTGATCGGTCACAGGGCCGGCGGCAGTTCAGGTACTCACCTCGACTCCCAAGACCACCAAGTCCGGTACTTGTCATCGATTCGACAGCCTCCATATTAAGACCTTCTCCTATCGCGTCGCCAAGAGCTCAAGCAATCTACAAGACCCATGTGCGCGGACGCTTGCGGCAGGTATGTTTGTGTCACGATACTACTCATGGCCTGCGAGACCTTTGATTGCGAGGGTATCCCTTCTCTTGCTTGCAGATCGTCTGGTCTGATCCCGCAGGATTCTGACGCGGTTTCAACGCGTCAATGGCCAACCCAGTGAGAGTAGAGCTCTTCGATGCAAAGCAAACTTTAAGCGCTGCTATAATTCTTTCTCCCATCTGCCAAAAGCTTGGCCGTCTCCAAGCAGAAAGATTTTCATACACGACTCTATGATAGACAAGCCCTTCGCACATGGATGTAGCACTAGCAAGCCTACGTGACCGTGAAGAGCCATTACCGAGTCACACCCGCAGGCGTAACCGGCAGCTGGAGCGAATCGTGTCGCGTGAACGAAGTATGCCACATGAGCTTCCTCTTTAGCCCTCGTTGCATGTACCTGCAGATGGGGATGCATCAGATAACAACCTTACAGCTGTTGGCCTACGATCACTTTCGTCTTCGCCGAAGGCCAGATTGGCTGCTTCTGGAAGGCCAGTGAACAACACCAGCTTGGCAGTCTTGGTGTATCAGAACCACCAAAGCGGAAGGTTGGAGAGCACGATATCTGTTCACCAACATGAAAGAGACTATAAGTACCACGATATTCGCCTCTCTGGAAATGTCATCCACTCGCTGATCTCTCTCCAACACTCACTACCATCACTCCCAAGCACCTCGTCAAGATGCAGTACAAGGCATTCATCGCTGGCCTCATGGCCTCCGCAGTCTCTGCTGCTCCCACTCCCCAGGACTCCGTCGCCATTGTTGGTGGAACAGCCGCTTCAGTCGGCGACTTCCCCTTCATTGTCAGTCTGCAGCGCAGCGGCTCCCACTTCTGCGGTGGCTCCCTCCTCGACTCTCGCACTGTGGTCACCGCTGCCCACTGCACTCAGGGTCAGACTGCTTCCACCTTGACTGTCCGTGCCGGAAGCTTGGTAAGCCGACTACAGCCCCTAGCAATGAAATACCCCAAGCTAACAAACCATAGAACCGCAACTCCGGCGGAACCCTCGTCCGCGTCTCCTCGGTCAAGATTCACCCCAGCTTCTCCAGCTCGACTCTCAACAACGACGTCGCCATTTGGAAGCTCGCAACCGCCATCCCCACCAGCTCAACCATTAGCTATGCTACGCTGCCTGCGTCCGGCTCCGACCCCACCTCCGGAACCACCACCACCGTAGCAGGCTGGGGCACAACTAGCTCGGGCGGTACCTCCCCCACCGCACTGCGCAAGGTCGACGTCCCTGTTGTGTCGCGCGCCACCTGCCGCCAGAACTACAGTGTCTCTGAGATCACTGACAACATGTTCTGCGCCGGTTTGTCCGCGGGTGGCAGGGACTCGTGCCAGGGTGACAGCGGCGGTCCTATCATCAACACATCGACCCGCCAGCTCATTGGTCTTGTTTCTTGGGGTGAGGGCTGTGCTGCGCCTGGTAAGCCTGGTGTCTATGCTCGCGTTGGTACGCTATTGCCCTTCATTACTGCCAACCTTGGTTAAGTGTCGAGTGGGTGTGGATTGTGCCAGAGATATTCGCGAGATGAAGTGATGGGAGGCGAGGAAGTGGTGTTGTGAGAGGACTTTGAGTGTGCTTCAGGATGACTTTGTAGCTGATCCTTGAATGAAATTGAAAGTGCAACCGATATCTTCCAGCATCTATCAAGCCTCAATCAATGTATGGTCGTCGAACTAAGATACGAAGAGTCTCGTGAACGTTCATTCGTCGACTGCGGACCATGCTAATCCCTAGCACCAAATTTACAAAGACGCCACACGTGAAGCGAAGCTTTCTGACTAGTTACCAAGATCGAGTCTGACCGAAGCGACATCCGGCAGACAAACGTGAGACGATCGGCAGAGCAGAAACGCTTAGTCTAGCCACCCAACTCGCCCATTGACCATTTATAGGTAGGTCATTGTTTCACATTCGATCAAAGGGACAGATGCACTTGCGTTATGGATGTTTCCTGGTCATTCACAATCGATGCCTGAATTTCGCGCCGTTCAATGCCCGTGAACAATTTGCGATTGAGAGTTTATTAACACCGAAGTATGTGCGGTAGCAACAGATATTGTCGACCTACTGTCCTTTTTCACTGGGCGGCGTGAGGATGCCAGTCTTCATGTTAGATGTGCTCATTCATGATCAAACGCAAAGCGCAGAAGCGACGTGGACAATTCAACACAACATGGGTTTGATCGTGACGTATCGTATTCGAAATGGTATCATCCTATCATCAACATAGCCCCTTTCCTCCACCATCAGGGTTGGTTTCTGCCGTCTACAACATGCCCCAAGCTACCAGACCCGCAAGCAGTCCGGTTCCAGCCATGGGCGTCAGCATGCTTCCGGCACCTGCGCTTCCAGAAGGCGTGGTGGAGCTGCTGGTGTTGGTAGAGTTGGTAGACGATTGCTCGAGGTTGCCGATGTGCTGGGCACTGACACCGGTACCGTTCACACACTGGTCATCAGCAAGCAGCTGAGCAGTGGAGTTGAAGACAATGTCCGCGCACTGCTCACGTTAGCTTCATTTTCATAGGCCATATTCAACGCTGCGAGAACTTACGTTGTAAAGCGCACTGCCCGAGTGACCAAGCTGGATAACCTGAACGGAAGCCTCGAGTCCATTGAGCCTCTCGTCATCAAAGCCGCTGTAGCCGGCTGCCTTCAAGCCTTCTTCGAGATTTGCGCGTCCTGCTTCCTTGAGGCAGAACACACCAGCGCCGGTCTGGTTCAGGCTCTCAACCAGCGAGATGTTGAAGTTGGTCACGTTGGTGCCAAGTCCGAGGTTGACGTAGGTCAGGGCGGAGCTGTGCGAGCCATTGATGCTAACGGAACCACCAGACACGGGCCATTGGGTGCGGTTGGCGACATCGGTGGTCTCGTTGACATTGGCACCTATCACGGGTTAGCAAGAGTATCCAAGATTGTGGTGTGTGCACAAATGAGGCATGATTGAAATATCGCACGTTCGTGGAGCAATTGATGCGCAGATACATACAAGGAAAGATCCACTGGCTGGCGGGCTCCTCGAAAGAATCTCCGCGCCATGTAGGTGCGAGGAGCTTGTAGTGGGCGGCTGCGCTACCCGCAAGAGCAGTGAAGGCAAAGAGCGTGCTTGAGAGCATATTGAGTGATATGCAATTGGCTTCGAAGATTCAATGGAAATGTTGGTGGGTCTGGTGGGACTGAAGTGATTGAGAGCAGTGGATAGAAAGAATACGAGGAGCACCTTCCTTTTGTACTCCGAGCTCGTTCTGACCGCAGACGATCTGTGCAGTTTTCCTGCATCTAGAGCATCCCCACACCTCTTGCGCTCGCTTCATGTTGCCGCCAACCCGCACGCGTGCCGTCGCTGTGGCCATCGTACCTCTTGTTGATTGGGCACCGTGTGTTTCCAGGCACAAGCGAGGTTGCCTATTGGCCCAGAAAGAGTACAAAACATGTAGACTAGCTGAGGGCGGGTGTTTGTGGCGCGAGCTATAGCTGCGACCCTGCATGTGTACCCTACAAAACGTGCTCACTTTGAGCAAGTTTTAGCCTTGGCGGACGCATGCGGCAGACGCTGTCCGGTGAGAAAACGGAAACTACACACGCTCAATAGTAGTTGTGAGGTGTCTTGAAGCTGGTGTTGAGCCGAGAATTCGATCTCAACTTTTGATGAATACCATGTTGGTGCCTTGAAGTGTGGTCGGGGGTGGACATGGTGGGTGGAGGAGCTAATGGCAAGCCACACCTTGGCGTTTATGCAGGCCGTCAGTAAGCGAGCGTCTATGGATTGAGAAAAGTCTGGATAAATGAGTTTTATTGTCGCAGGACGTGGTATCATGAAGGAGGTCATCTATGAAATGAGTTGAATAGCTCTAGCCAGAGCTCAAAATCGCCAGGTACGCCGGTAATGCCAATGATGTGGTTGCGAGTCAGTTGTAACCTCCTAGAACATGCTGCTCTTCTTCTTTTTCAACTTTTCAGCGTTTGTCTCGCTGTTGGACCTCAGACCCCAGAAGCTCTTCTTGGCCTTCATGGGAGCCTGCCCAGCTTGCGGCTTTGGCAAGCCATTGCTGAAGAAACTGCTTGCACTCGCGACGGGTCGATGTCCGCCCGGTTGCAAGTACGGACCTGCAGTGAATGTAGGCTGCGCGGGTACAGGTGCTGGGCGTTGCTGCGGCCGCGACGGTCCAGGTCGCTGAGTTTGAAATTGGACATGTGGTACGGAGTGGCGCTGACTGTGTGCATTTGGACGTTGCGCACCGAGCAGGTTGGCTTGATCGCCAAACTGCTTGCGCAGACGCTCAGTCTCTTTATCAATTTCTGCCTGCTTGCGACGGCGCTCTTTGTCCTCTCTCTCCTTGGTCTTGCGTTCGTTCTCGAGAAACTGCATCGTCTTCCGCTCTTCTTCAAGTTCGGCCCTGCGGCGAGCCTTGCGGGCTGCCTCCTCCTGCTTCTTCTGTTCGCGGGCTTCAGCCTCAACAGCAGCTTTTAGTCGCGCAGTCTCTGCGTCTATCTCCCACTGTGCACGCGGATCGAGTCGTGGGGGCTGTGGCGGTGGAGCCTGTGTTGGTTGCTGAGGGCGTTGCGCTGTCCTCTGGGCCGCACGTTGCGGCTGTGCGAGATTCTGCTGCGGTCGCGGGGGCTGCTGGGGTTGTGGAGGTCGAATCTGCTCGCGTCGAGGAGGCGTTCGCTGGTCGTGCGTCTGTGTCTGCAGAGGAGGTAAGGAAGATCGCTGCGCAGCGCGGTTGGCAAAGCTGGCTGGGGATGATGTTGTAGCGGGCGCTACAGCGGGCTGGGTACTGGCCGCAGATGCTTGCGCCACTTTCTCAGGAGGGTACTGCGAGGGGCCGCTGTATGGAGGTGGGGGCGGAGGCTGAGGGGTCATCATAGGTTGTGTCACGCCAGGACCCACGAGTGGTGAGGATGCTTTCCGCGTCAGGATGCCACCACTGTTCTTGCGTCCCACTGGGTCGACAATATGGAAGGCCTCCCGCTGGTTGTTGATAAACAAGTCTCTGATGACGGCTGCACTGAGCAGTAGCACCACCTCCAATCCTTTGTAGTCTTCGATCTCGATGCGGTAGAGGTTCGGCTCCATGATTGTCATTTCCTTCAGCATCGTGAACAAGGCCACTGCTATATCGGGCTCTTTGCTCTTTTTGGCCTTCTTGCCCAATAGGTCCGTTGACTTGCCGGTCAGGTAGCATGTCATGTCTTTCCCATATCTGCCCTCCTTGCGCCAGACAAAGTTGACCCGCGGTGTTGTAGCGTCGGCGGCAGGGTCATTCTGATTGCGGTCGAGGGTCGAAGCGCTCGGCGTGCGGAATGTAACTTGAGGTACGCTGAACTCCCAGCTCTGGGTTCCGCTCCATTTGGACTTCTGCTCCTTTACGATGATCTGCGTGTCAGGGTTGTATAGCTGGATGGCAAACTGATCTGGAAAGATGGGCTCCGGCGGCGGCGGTACTCCACCATTCCTGCGTATCTCTTCCTGTGAGAGTGTAGGGTGTGACCAGCCAGGCTTTGCCATTACCTCGCCAAAGAGGACCTCAGGGTTGTGCGAATCGAAGAGAGCTACGGCGTATGTGTTCTTCGCCGAGGTGGAGGCGGGGTCGACGTGGTTGAGCGCATACTGCGCTTCAGGCTCGGAGCCATTCTGGGTGTATAGGAAGGATTCTAGGTGCTTGTTGGCTTTGTCGGTGGCCTTGAGGAAGAAAGCTGGGACATGTCAACGTCGTCTGTGGCAGCGATTGCAATCAAGCTACGCGTACTCGGAAGATTCTCGTCTAGCATCGCGACATCTCACGTGCTCAGACGTGCGCTACTCAAGACCAATACACCAGGGAAAGATGGAAGCGACAGGAAGTCTGAGCAGACGTCCGGCCAGCAGGAGGAGGCGTCATGTTCAAATGTTCACGTTGATACGCGTATCCGCAGGCGCAGCGCTGTACTTGGTCCACCCCTGCTCGGCGCCCCGCTCGCGCCTTCCCGAGAACCGACAAGGGCAGTGCCCATAAGCTGCGGTTCGGCCGTTATTCTTAGCATCAGCCACACGCCGTTCACCTTGGCCATCGACAACGTCTATGCGACTCGCTTGTGCTGTTGCTTGCCTGCTTGATGATCTCGTAGTCACCCTCAAGATGGTGAAGCCACTGTATCAGCACACGTGCGCCGCGAAGTCTTGTGTCAAGTAGATGAAGCTTGCATAACGGTTTCACGATGGTTGGTGCGGTGCACAGCCTCTCAAAGGCTTTAGTAAGTCCGACCGTAGAGCATCATACAAAGGGTTTAGAACGCCAACGCCTTGCGACGATGCTCCTGGCGAGGCAGACTGCGGAGACGGGTTGGTCAGCACCATCATAGCTGTGTGCGCGATTATGATGCTTCAACGGGCAATCTTCTCTTCACCATTACGCGTCCACAGCACGGGTATACCCCACATCGCAACACGGGTCCGTTCGAGCTGCGTCTCTCATGCTGGCTAGCCATCCAACTACCAGCCATCTCTGAAAGCACAGGCTTCCTCGTTGCTCTCTGTCATGTTTTGAAACGCTGAGGCAGTGCCTGGGTCTTGGTGACAGGGCGCCCCAGGCCGGAAGTGCTGCTCTTCTCTCCGATCAACACGCGTCTCCACGACTACGAAGCTTGTGTATTTGCAATTAGGCGTAATCATGAACGAATCCACCACCTTATACTGAATTTCTCATCGATTGCCTCAAGCCGTATCTCTCACGGGGACGATGGCGGTGTGCTCCGCCTTGGCAAGCAGGGGTGAAACCGCAAACAATCGTCCGCCACTCAATCTCTTTGCACGAACAATGCCTGAGGCGTGATTTTTTGTGCAGAACTCCGGTACGTTACAGTAGACCTCATTGAACTCTTCTCTGGTGTCTAAAGAGCTGCGCAAGTCTTAGACAAAACGACGCTCAGGCGCCGTGGGATTTCGTTGCGAAAAGGTTCGACACAGCTGAAACTCGCTAACAGCGCATCCCCAAGACTTTTGCTCAGGACCTGCTTACTCGTCTAATACACTTCAACTTACTCTCTTGTTCTTGTTCTGCCTCTTGATCAGCGCTTTCGCACTCATACAGCATCCTCGAGCAAGCCTTTTCGCATCTTACCCCGCATCTTCAGCGATCGTCTGCCCTTTCGATCAGCGTACACATATCTCACCAGCATAATCCTCGACAGAATGAATTCCGCATTGAACATCACACTCAAGCGCAAAGCTACACAGGCACAGCTTGCCAGCATTGCGCAACCAACAAAGAAGGTCCAAGAATATGTTACAGACGAAGACTTCCGCGTTCCTCTGCAACCTGTTGGCGCGTCGAACCACACAAACCCCCTTACGGAACAAGAGTGGATGAGATTGCATACTTGGAGCTGGCATCCTCGTTGAGATCGAGCGAGAACGACATTCAAATTCCCATAGCGTCGCTACGGCTATGCAAGACGGACATACAACAATCATCCTCGACTGAACGTATTTCTTACACAATACCAAAGTACAGTGCACCAGGACGTGCATACTCGATATATATAATCACTGCCACCATCGCAACAGCGAAGTGTGATCCGCCCGCACCAACGCAAGCCACACATATCCATTCCAGCTGATGCAAAACAACCAACAAATTCATGCGCCACAGAGAATATTATCAGCACACAGCGTTATGAGGAGATGTGCCCGCTTCTCCAATCACTCCAACTGGTCGAAGTTCCTTTTGACGGGCTTCTGGTCCTTCAATCGAACCAGAGCTACTGGTGTTCTATCGCCATCGAAAGTTTTCAGTCTCACATCCACGATCCCGGATGCCTCCATGAAATCTTTCAACCGCCCGTAGCCGTAGTTCCGGGCATTGAGATTCCGGCGAGATTCTCCTTAAATACTGGCCGACATTTGCCAAATCAGCGCAGTTATCCCCCTCATCCATGCTAGCAATAATCGCCTTCCTCAGCGCATCCAAAGCCGCCTTATCGATCGGCCTCGGCCCCGGCCCCGGACGGTCAACATTCAGGTATGATGAAGGCAATGAAGAAGAAGAGGAGGCAACTGGGCCGCGCTCGCGCATTGTCTGCGCCGCACTTGGCGCCTGCTGCTGCAGGGCAGCTGGAATATCCACCTCCTGCGCAGGCATAGGCAGAACATCAAAGTAGACAAACTTATCACACGCCGCAATAAATGCCCCAGTCGTCTTGCGCTCCCCAAACCCATACACCGTGACCCCCTGCTCGCGTATCCTTGCCGCCAATCGCGTGAAATCGCTGTCACTGGACACAATACAGAAACTTGAAAACCGCCCCGTGTACAGCAAGTCCATGGCATCGATGATCATCGCGCCATCTGTGGCGTTCTTCCCCGTCGTGTACGCAAACTGCTGCATCGGCGTTATCGAGTGGTCGAGCAGACACGCCTTCCAGCCATTCATGTTGGGCCGTGTCCAGTCGCCGTAGATACGGCGCACGCTGGCGGTGCCGTAGTTTGCGATTTCCGTCATAAGGCCTACGATGACGCGGGGGGAGACGTTGTCGCCGTCAATTAGGACGGCGATGTTTCCTGCGTTTGTTGCGGCCATAACGAATAGCTTAGAGAGAAATCAGGGCTTGGGCCTGTGCGTGGATGGGTGCGGCTGCTGTCATGGCTAGTGCTGTGTTCGGGCGCTGGCGTGGGTGACCGAGGCGGCGGGGTAAGGTAAGGGGATGACATGCATTCCAGGTCCGAAATACCCTTGCAACGCATCTCTATTGGGCGGAGACGATTAAGAAACCATGAGACTCCTCACATAGTTGTGACTCGCTCGCTAAATACCTGCTTGAAGGGGCCAGAGAAATGCTAAATTGCTCTTAGTACCAACATGCATTCAAGTTTCCCACGTAGATTTGGAAGCTGACCGAAACGACGTGTTAATGGTGCTTATGGAATATGTTGCCCGAGAAGGCCTACACTGATCAGCAGACTCAGAAGAGGTGTGATTTGATTGACAAGTATTCGTCTCTAGCATATAACAATTTCTCTTCTCTCAGCCTCCGACAACCATCTCGCACCCTCACCAGGCTCAAAAACGAGGACAGCTTTGCCTAGTCTTTCATAGCGCCAGCCCTTGTTCCCATATGAATTCCTGCCCAAGACGATGACCGCATACTCTTCACAATCTTTATCGATATTTAGGTAGGTGCTGGGCTGGGAGGGTGTTCGGATGTCAGCTACAACAATGCAGTCAAGCTCTATGTCAGCGCTGGGCATAACAACACCAGCCCCTGTGGAGCGGCGCATCGTGGTCTCTTGCTTCCCAGAGTCGTTGAAGACGCTCGTTTCTTCAAGGTAGGTATCAGCCTGGAAGCTCGAAGGGCTTCGACCACGAGCGTCTCTCCATAGCTTGAAGTTACTGCATACAACGATGTCGAACTTCCCGTCTTCCAATGACAAGTGTACTCTCGTGGCAAGCGCATTGAGTGTAATGCTGCCACCAATAACCTGACCGTAGGGATTTCCACCGACTGTTTCGATGTCGTCGCCCACCAGTTCGACATTAACGCTGCCAAGTAGTGAAAAATATGTTGGCTGTAGAGCCACATGACCAGGCGTATTGTAGACAACTTGCTGATTTACTGAAGCCCACGAGAAAGATGGTGCCAAGGGCTCGGCGATAGCAGGACGCTCTGTCCTTTTTTTGATTTCCCAGAGGAGACCTAGTTGAACGTCGTTGGCCCAGATGCCAGCTATGTACCGGCCTTTCTGATGACTCCCGACAAGCTGTGCCAATCCGGAAAGGGCTGGGAACTTGTCCGTTCGTTTAGTCATCTCTCGATTGGTGTACAAAGGTACGACCATGCACCGCCACTCCTCGTAAAGAGCAGCAAAGCTCGTGATGGTAGCAAATGGTAGTCCGCTATATGACCAGCCTATGGAAGGGTCCGCGAACCGAGTGCCTGGATGATTAGCTGGAGCATAATGCCACAGGTCTTTTCTGATCGGCGCAATTTGGGTTGCGAGACTCTGGAGATGACCAGTTCGAATTACTGTGGAGTTGTAATTATAGCTGGCTTTACGGCACTCGCAATCGCATTTGGCGTGACACGCCCAGACTAGCTCTGACTTGTGAAAAGTTGCACTGCGGCGTGCAAGCATGACTTCTTGTAAACACCATGCTCGTGAGGACGTACAGTCGCCGTACAGATCGGTCCGCGAAGATACAGCTTTTGTCTTGTGGCAATCAGTATGCCTGATACACATGTCAAAGTGCCCCGAGGCCTCGCAAGACTCCACCGGGATGCCACGATGCTCTTGCGCGCGGTCAGTCAAGAACCCTTCCGTATCACCTTTTGCAGACGCAGCGACGACGACAAGCCAGGCGTTCTGGTAGTAGTCACACATTTTAGCCGATTCCATCTGCCAGTCAAGAGCGTTATCTTGGATGATGCAAAGTGAGTCGATCCACAGGTATGAGACGCCAAGCTTGCGTGCACATGATATCGCGTCCAGGAACGTGGCCGGAAGCTCTTCAGGGTGAATACTCTGCTTCCTTGCCTCGAGATTCAAGGTCGTTGTAGTGCTGATCGCAATCGTTCCCCAGCAATGGCTGAGAGCAATATATTGACCTCGCTGGCCTGGACTGGGCTCAACTAACTTAAGGCAAGGTTCGTCTTGATGGGTTCCCACAGCTATCAGTCGGGTAGGCAACGTCTGGGCTGCCCCTGAACAGTGTTCGTGGTCATGCTCACTGTTACACTCTTCGATCCAGCGACGTAGTATGTCGAAAGACTCGTCAGAAGCATAACTGCTGCTACGGTATGGGAACGCCTGCATGCTTTTCCATGGCGCTTTCATGCCAGGCATGGGAGCAAGCTGCCATTTCCAAATGTCGTCCGATATCCGAACCGCTTCTGGACCTGAGACAATATTGACACCTATGTACTCGGATTTGAGCAGCATCTGCAATCGTGCGTTGTAAGAGACTAACCCTGGTGATGCGGCTGCAAGACCTCGGTAGATGAGAGAGCACAGTTGGCACCCTTTCTCGCGGGACCTTGCAAGATCAGACATATAGATCTGATGGTTGGACATCCATGATTCACCACCGTCAAGTCTTCTGAGCAACTTAGTTATGGCAATGGAATCTCCGTCGAAGATCCGCCAAAACGCTGCTTTGGCCTCATCTGCTGTCCACCCATAGAGATCCAGTAGGAAGAAAGTCGTCGACTCAGGAACATCTAGCTCGGTTTGCAAAGAAGCCAAGACTCGCTTTTGGGCTTCGGAAAGTGCCATGGTATCGAGTACTTTCCCGTCCGGACTTTTGTCGATCGTCCAGGCGCCTTGTGCAACACCCGGAGAATGATCGAAGCAGGTATGACACCTGACTCCAGGCCGCACAAACGCCTCGAGCCTAATGGACTCTCCAAATTTCCCTTGGACTTTTGTGACGCGGTTTCTGAATCTGAACTTCTCAATCAAGTACGCTAGGTCGATCTCGTCAAAAGAATGACCATCGTGTTTGAAGTCGATTGCACAATAGCAGCCTGCGCAGATATTGAAGCTAGGACAAACTCTACAGGAATACCAAATGGAAGGCGAGCATCTTTGCTTGCATTTTGCACAGAAACGGTCATGCGTTCGCCATGATCTAACGGCGCTGCTATCGAAGTAGTACGCCGGTGGCAGTGACAAGCCTTCGTTTCTTGACGGACCGTGGACTTGGGCGATCTTCGACATTGTCCGAACGTTCACCTAAGATAGCGAAGGTGACTGTGGTGATACTCTTGGTCTAGCAAACGTTACTTTAAAGAGGTCGGAGCAATCTCTGTAATAAGTGTAGCCTGCACAGCAAGTGCGCTGAATTACACTTACGAGTCTCTAACTCGATTTTTGCATAGGGGGTATCTAGAAATGTGATAAAAGGTTATCTCAGACACGAGGTAAGTCGTTCGCTTACATGCATTGCCAGCCTGGAGATCGATCGGCTCCATGCACAACCCATTCAAGACGTGCGACGGAGCGGCGCATACGTCATCGCAATGTGCGACCGCAGAGTGTGAGCCCAAGGCTGACATGTATGCTTCGTTTGAAATGTGCAAATATCTAGTGGGGACCAGTGTATGTAAAATAAGGCAAAGCAATATCTACATAAAGCAACATGCCACCCAGATGGTGGGGTGCAAGCGGGGCAAGCCAGCATCCCATTAGCCCATGTTATAGGTTCCCTTTACTTGCCAGCCAGCCTCAAGTCTAAATCGGCTTCGATCCCTCTCCTCTTCTGTCGCATCTTCAGTTTCTCGGATTTGTATCTCGGATTTGTTCATGCAAGAGAGACGACAGGCTGCAGGTGGTCCAAACACTTCTCCTTTCAACAATGTAAACGGAAAACACCCTGTCACACAAGAACGTAGCCTCTAAGATCATCGCCAGCATCATATGGATCGACCAATACCTAGGTCACCTAGTGCATCCACTGGGAGCTTAGTCCGAGTTCCTCTCCATGCCCTAGCGTTGTAGCGTATCAAAACGACACTATGATCTACAAACCACCAGGCTATTACCTCTTAGCTTGTACACCAGTATGTACCGACCTCGGTATCTATTTGGCTCGTGGAGCAGTACCTAGTCGTCATAAAAACGCTGGTTATACACATTCTCAAGCCCCCAGCACGCCCGCCAATAATTCACTCATCGCCGACTCGCACACACATACAACACAACAATGCATCTAATCCCGGCTCTCACTCTGCTCCCCACAGTACTCTCGCTTGCAGTCCCCCAGATCGTCCTCCCCACTGGCCAAACGGTAAAACAGGACATCATCAACATCCACAATGCTGTGCTCGCGCTCGACGCAACCGTGCAGGCCTACGATGGCTCACCCTTCCCAACGTCACTGGTGGACGGCACACCGGTGCTTCTAGGCGTAGCCAAGATCCACGAGGTGAATCGCGCAGGCTTTCGGCACGCGCTTGCGGCGCTGCCCTTCACGGTTGCGGACTCGGATGATGTGATTAGCACGGTGACAGCGACCGGTACGTCCTCAAACGGTGGTTGAATGTGAGTGAGCGGCTGAACAGGTGCAGTGAACAAGAGTATCCCGGCTGCGACAGAGCATTTGAAAGAGAAGCTGCCTGCGTTCAAGGAAGGGCTTTTGGTCCCGGTCGTAATTGCGAGCTTGGCGCTGCTGCTCAGTGATCACGATACGTTTAGTGCTGCGACGCTGGCAAAGGTGAATCCGGGTGTGGGTGACGCAAAGATAAAAGAAGGTGCTGATGGTGTGGCTAACATCCATAATGCGATTCAGGATGCCATCTTGTTTTATACCTTGAATGCCGTGTAGGCCGCTGGCCTCAAGCGGGCAGCGAAAGGCACAGGTTAAGAACAAATGATTCAATTTATCTGTCGAGTAGACCAAGCGCAAAAAATGTGTATTAGATGCTTTTATGTGGCAGAATAGACCGTCTTTGAAGCGCAGGAAAACTGATCAGCACGTGGCTGCTACCATGGGTAGACGCAATTTGTAACGACGAATGGCCTCCGATACTGAACTCAGGCAATCTAGTGAGGAAAATTGACTAGGACAATGAAGAAAAAGTCAGGGTATATCCTCCGTTGCATATACACCATTTAACATGCTATTCACCACTTAGTTGGATCTCAAACAACTTCTCTTGTTGACTGGTGGAGTGAGACCTCCACCATCGGGTACTGAGACTTTTCGATAGATGTGTGCGTTGCAGTAGGGGATGTTGTTGATGGTGAGATCGGGGAAGGTGTCTGAGATGCGCTCTTGAGGCCGTACTTCGTATTGAGCTGTTTGCGCATCTTATGCTGCTTCTCGCCGAAGGTCAGGAGGAATCCTAGACCTGCAAGAGCTGCGTAAACAATCCACACACTCTTGAGGCTTTCATTGAAGGCGTTGACGATCGGCACCTTGTTGTTCGGTCCGAAGCTACCGACGAAGACTGAGGAGGCGTGTTGATACGCTTTACCCTTCCCAAGCTGTGACCGAGCGGTTCTACTAGGGATGGTTGACAAGAGCGAATTGAAGCGCACAGTGAAGACAGCACCAGGAATGGCGACACCGAGTAGAGACCCTGTTCCGCGGAGGAACGCCCACGAGCCAGCGGCCGCACCAGTACTGCTTTCAGGCAGATTAACCTGCACAGCCGGTAGCATAGTCGAGATTACGATTCCGAGACCTCCAGCAACAACGATCTGGAGCGTAAACCAGACTGAGATTGGAGTCGAGGGCCCAAGAAGAACGCACAAGCTAAGGCCGGTTGTCATAATGCCGAAGCCAGCAACGTGCATGGGTTTGTACTTCCCCCAAAGACTAAGAAGAGGGCCGCCGATAGCAGCAAATACGACTACAGCCAGCGTCGTGGGCATGACTTCGACTCCAGATTGGCTGGGCGAAGATCCTTTCACAGCTTGGAAGAAAGGCGGGAGATAGAATTGGAATCCGTACGTTATGAAGCCGTGAATAGCTGTCAGAACGAATGAGATGATTGTAGTCCGGTTCGAAAACACATGCGGTGGCATGATGGGGTATTTGCAGTGTGTAGAGCGCTCCCAGAAGGCAAGTCCTACGAAGCCAACAATCCCGAATACCAGGGGCGTGACAACAGACCAGTGAGACCACGGGTTTGGCGCGCCGCCTGTGCTCAACGAGATCAGGAGCATGACCACGGAAAAGGTAAGGAGTCCAGTGCCTAGGTAGTCGATTTTCTTGAGCTCACCCAGCACAGACACCTCTTGTGCTTTCATGCCGCCGCCGACATCGAGCCACATGAAGATGACGACAAAGGCAATGAAGCAGACTGGTACATTGATGTAGAAGCACCATCTCCAATTAATCTCAGCAAAAACGCCTCCGAGAAGCGGACCGAGGCATGTTCCGACCGAGAATACGATGTGCTTTATTGCGAGGTACGGTCCACGCTTCCGGAGCGGTACAATGTCGCACAGTACCATCTCAGAAAATAAATCGATGCCGCCTGTCCCAAAACCTTGTATGATCCGTCCAAGGATGAGGACGGCACCTGAATTGGCGGCTCCGCATACTGCACTTCCGATTGCGAACACAGTAACGGCAGTCATCATGGGTATTTTGCGTCCCCACATATCTCCAAGCTGACTATACAGCGGCTGGAAGATTGTGCTGGCGAGGAGGTAGGCAGTAGCTACCCATGAAAATGTGGTACCGAGGTTGAGATCAGCGGAGATTGTTGGAAGGGCAGTGTTTGTAACGCTTCCTTCGAGAGCGGACAGTAGCAACGGCAAGCACATCGCAATGAACGAGCGCCAGAAACCCTTGGTCCGTGTCCATTTTTCTGAGGGTGTTCCCGAATCTTCGGAGGGAAATGACGAAAGACCCGGTCTGGCTTCTTTCGACGACAGGTCGGAGGTATTGATGTGTAGCTGTTGGTCGGATGGACCGAAGCTCACTTTACGCTCATCTTCGGGCGTCCAACCTTCGGAGTACTTCAATGAAGAAGCCTTCGATGGGAGAACGCCGTTGACGGCCAAAGTCGAGGATGATTGGGTGGGCACAAATGTTGCACAGGAGGCATTGGGTGATTGTACAGCCGTCTCAGCAACAGAGTATTGGCTGGCATTGACTGTGGGCTGTATGATCGAAGATCGCCTCGAGGAGGACGTCGAAGGTGGGAATGCCTGCATCTCGAAGGTAGAAGCTGCAGAAAAAAGTCGGTGGAGTGACATTGTACAGCCGCGGTTCAGCTATATGTGCATTGAAGGATCCCAGAGGGGCAAAAAGATAGCCAGACAACCAAGAATGCTCAGATCTTCTTGGTAAGCTCTTGAGTGTACGCAAAGGAATACCCGCGCATGACGTTTTCTTGTGGAACGTTGGGTCGACGGATAGATGCCGACGATGATGCAGCTCGGGGCCGGAATGACCCTGAAACAGCGTTGAAGAAGAGCACGACATGATTTGTTGATTTGGCCAAGCTATCGTAGGCGGCGAAGATATCCTGCTGTGCGTCCATGGCCATGGGCCTAACAAGGGTGCCACGAAGGAGCCGGAATGAGGACAATTACTCCATAAGAATCGAGTGACGGGTGCCGACAGGATCCGTATCTCTGCGCATAGCCGAAGTTGGTGATACTGGGAATGCCATCGAGATTGCAACCGTTGCTGTGCGCCACAGTTGGCACAGTGTTTGTTGTATATGCTGGTGGAGAAGGGGCTTTTCTTCGCAGATCGAGTAGGCTGAAGATCATCGCAGCCACTAATCGGCACAGGGTCAGCTGAGGATGAGGGAGGAGTCTCCCAAACTACAATATCGTTGAATAAGCATGTCTCAGATGTCATTATGGTCTTGATAACGTATGTTCAGGGATCGGAAGAAAGGTCTACACCCGTGATAGCATCTCGGTCGTGACCGGAGAACACATCATGCACCCAGCTACGCCTCGCCCTTCTTGACTTGGCGCATACCAATCTTCACCATTGGACTCTGCATAAGGGTCTCCCAGTCGTGGATGAAGTAAGACTGTTTCAGCGAGATGTCCATCTCCGTTTGTCCTCTCTCCAGGACTTCATCGTCGTAGGCCTGGACTGCCTCGGCGAGACTTGCCGAGCCGCTGGATACTGACACAATGGTGCTAACGAAATTGGATGCATCCTGCAGAGCGTTGTTCAAGCCTTGGCCGCGATCTGCAAAATGCATTGTATCAGTGATAAGATCTGGGGAGTGGGGGTCCAGGGTCTGCCGTAGACTGGAGTAACGCAGGAACGCGGAAACTTACGAGGGGTCATGGGATGGGCTGCATCTCCACATAGCGTCATTCTTCCTCCTCTGTTGTCCCATTTTCTGGATTTCTCCCAATAGGTCAAACGATCCATAGGGATTGTCGTACCCTCTTTGACAGCGCGGCCAACCGAGCGCCAGGGCTCGGCGTACTCTTCACAGCGTGCCTTGAAGAACTTGAAGCGGCCCTCATTGGTGCTCAGATCGGCAGATGGGGGGGTATTCTTGTCGTGCCAGCTCTGCATAACCTGGAAGCTCCAGGTTTCGGGCTTGTCAGGGTCGGGCACGTCCATAACTGAGTGCGGATCAGCGGGCCGGTTGCTAGGCATGTAAGGGAGAAGAACGTACTCGACAACCAGTACATGGTCCCATGATCGGGGTGGATGCTGTTGAGGAAGATCTTGTTATACGCACGTATCTGCAGGGCGAGTTCGGCATCGAACTGATACGGGAAGTTGATCAGGTTCACGGGCACAGTCGTCAGCTGCGAGTCTTCGCGGCCAACGATGGACTCCCTGAGCAGCGATTTGGCGCCGTCGGTGCCAACAACGACGTCGCCAATGGCATGATGGCCGTCCTTGAATTCGACCTTGACTCGCCCGTGGTCGTGCGACGACGAGTCGTCGATTACGTAGGCGCGGACAGCTTGCTTGCCGTACTGCACGTCGATGCCCTCGCTGAAGAGGTTTCGCATCTTCTTTCTGCTCACGCGCATTGGCTTTTCTGCCCCCATCAGCATGATGAGGTCTCCTGTCTTGCCATTGTGAATGGGCAGGCCGGTCACAGCATCAGGTTTCAGGGATGGATCGGCATAGGCCTCGTTGAAGCGGGCAGCGAGGTGCTCAGGGAGGCAGGAGGCGATATGGGACGAGCCCCAATGGAGCGTCATGCCCCATTCTCGCGGCCGTGTCTGGTATGTTGTGCTTGTCTCAGACTCGAAGACGGTGAAGGCGATGCCGTTCTGCGGGAGGGGGCGTCAGGATGATGATGCTTGCGTGCTTGTCTTGACGAACCTTCTTGAGGCCCTGCGCAACGAGCAAACCACTCGTGCCTGCCGCTCTGGTTAGCTCCGAGCTACCCCTCCATGCCGTTCTCGACACCTCAGACAGTGTCACTTACCAGCACCGACGATCAGCACATGCAGGCCGTTCCTAGTGTGGTCCGTCATCCTGAATGATCGTACGATGCGTCAACTCGCGTGCAGCACGTCGTGAACCGGAGCTCTGGGAAGGAGTCGCTGGCCGCCATGATCTATGTACCCTCTGCGGCCTGGGGCCTGTAGCTGTCTTCGGCGAGCTAAGGTTGAGCTGCTAGCGCAGTCACGGCGCAGGCCCACGCAGGGACGGGCCATGGGCCATACATCCGCGTTAGACGAGGAGACAGCCTGCCAGCCTTGACAGATCCTGAGACCAGGCCGCCAGGGAAGTGAACGTTGATCTGCCGTCATGTCGTTGTAAAGCGCGCGCCGCCTTCACTGACTCGCCACCTGTGACTCCCTTCACAGCTCCTGCCACATCCAGGGCCCTTTGCATCTGCCTCCATGGTGCCCCACCTCACGCACACCACGTCCCCACCGGCAAGCGCCGTGCAGGATGGAGCGACCACGCCAAAGAGGCCACTCACGGGTGACGTAGGCTCCCCGGCACGTTGCATTGGTTGAGACTTGCAGCACGCGGACACATCGAACAGTCTAACAGGGAAGCGATTAACGGATGTAGAACGTTTCCCGGCACCAGGGGCGGCGGCTGCTTGCGTCCGGGCCGCGGTGCACACTCCGCCGAACGTCAACCCACTCTGGACAACGACAACGTCCCCGGGCCCAGGTTCTATACTTCGCTCCCTCGCGCTACCAAATCTCGACATTGTTGCTGCGCACCGCCGTGACACGACAGCACTGTTGTGACCTTTGACAGCAAACGCAAAGGCACGTGGTCAGCTGCATTCCTCCAGAATCCACAGGGTCGTGCAAGAGCTTGGACATCAACGTGTGGGCTGGACGAGTGGCACCAAACGCAGCCAGCACGAGCTCGAGGACTCTCCACCGGGCCATGGAGACCAGTGCAAGCGAGAGCGACGCGCAGGCCGCTGCGAATGGCGCGAGTGACCTCGATGTCTGGTCCAACTCTGATGCTGACTCGTCGTACGGTGATCTGGCGTCTGAAACGGCGTCGTTGACGTCGAGCATCATGGCTGGCCGCTTCGAGAACGGGAGACGGTACCACGCTTACCAGAAAGCGAGCGGGGAGTACATTCTGCCAGACGACGAGCAAGAGCAGGACCGATTAGACATCAAATATGCATCAATACAGCTCGTCTTCAGCGACAAGGTCACCTTTGCACCGCTCGACAGCCCTCAACAAATTCTCGACATAGGCACCGGTACGGGCATCTGGGCCATCGATGCCGGGGAGCAATTTCCCAGCGCGACCGTCACTGCCACAGATCTAAGTCCTATCCAGCCAACATGGTGCGTGCCCTTGCGTTTCCATTTCTCCCTGCTCTGGCTGCACCTCTTGCTGTGTCAGCCTCCCTTTGTCCTCTATGATTTCTCTACAAAAAGGTCCATAATGTCAAGCGCTAATCCCACGCGTCCAGGGTCCCGCCCAACGTCAAATTCGAGATTGACGATGCAGAAGCAGACTGGACCTGGCCGCTCAACCACTTTGACCTCGTGCACATGCGCACGCTGACCGGGTGCATACGCAACTGGGATAAGCTCTTCAGACAAGCTTACGCGCACACCAAGCCCGGCGGCTACATCGAGCTGCAAGAAATGGACTACATGGGCATCATTCAGCCCACATCGCGCAGCCCCGGCACCTCATTCCACACGTGGTGCACGGAGCAAGGCAAGGCGGCGATGAAGGTCGGCGTCAACTTGCGGACGAGTGTCGAGTTCATGACGACGAGTCTGGAGAAGGCCGGGTTTGTGGACGTCACAGCCAGAGAGTTCAAGCTGCCGATCGGGCCGTGGCCGAAGCAGAAGAGGCTCCGAGACGCGGGGCTGCTGCAGCTGAGCGCGATGCTGGAGGGTATTGAAGGGCTGAGCCTGCGGTTGCTGAAGTTCTACGACGGGTGGTCACTGGAAGAGTTGAAGGTGCTGTTGGCGAAGGTCAGGACCGAGCTGAAGGACCCGGGGTGTCACGCGTACTGGCCGGTGTAAGTCTGATTGTGCGATTGCCCATGACGGAAACAAACTGACACGTGTAGGTTCGTCGTGGTGGGGAGAAGAGCCGAATAGAGCGCATCTTGCGCATGTTCACCGAGTCTGAGTCAAAATACCCACTGTTCTATTCCACCTTGTACATTCCGATGACAAATTTTGACGATGATATCTCATCTGCCGACTCGTGTAGTTCTGATGCCAACCCCACATTGTTTGTATAGCCCAGCAAATTACGAGATATCTGCTACATCTGGTTCGTTACTGGTGTTCACACATGCAGTCAACGCCCTCACATTGCAAGTCCATGAACAAAGCACTGCCGGCATCCACACATCCAGTCAACGCCCTCACATTGCAAGCTCACGAACGGGAGTAGACACCTGATGACACATGTGCAGGAGGTTGTTGAGTGCGAGGAAGAGCATTGGAGCGGTTGTTGGGGACGACGTTGATGCGACGTCGCACGCTTCAACATGGACGTGGTTCTGGGCTGGTGTTGACTCGGCCGCGACTTTAGCTCAGAGACAGAGGTGTGTTGGTGTTGTTTGCCAAGAATGGTCACATGCGGATGGAGAGGCAGGGTGCGGGGGGTTTTATTTTTCTTTTATTTTTCTTTTCGCATTCACCGACGCACGCACGCACGCATGCATCGTGTCTTTTGCTTGCTCGGCGACACACAACGCAGTCACGAGTGGCAGAAGGGGTGGTGTGTGTGCGGCTTTGTGTGTAGTTGTCAGCCAGACGCGACAACGACCTGGGCGGAACAGGATGGCATTTGCGGTAAATGGCAGTGTGGCACTCATCAACGCCGGAACAAGACTGAATATCAACCATCTCCCTGCAGCAGCAAGTTACTCTGTCCAGTCCTTCTCTCTCTTCTCTAGGCCGTCTTCTTCCACTGCCCCCACACGCCCAGCAGCGAACTCGTGGTGCCGGCCAAGCCGACAATGCCATCGTCGAGGTGGACCCACCCGAGCGCGGTAGCAGGGATGGTGATGTCGCACAGGTCGCTCAGCAGCTGGATCTTGATGGCATTCAGCTCCCTGACGAGCTTCTTCTGCTCGACGACCTTCTCCGGGTCGGGCGAGGCAGCGACGACGGCGCCGCGGGCGCGCAGGCCGTACAGGGCGTACAGGCCCTGGACGATGCTGAAGGCGATGCCGCTGAGCCAGGCCTGGTTTGCGCGGCGCAGCAGCGAGGGCGCCGCGGCGCTCTTGCGGATGCCCGCCGCGTCGAGGATGTTGGCGCTGTCCAGCAGCATGTACACGGCGTAGCCCAGCTGGCGGCCCACGGACGTGGCGCGGATGACCGGGTCCAGCGACGTGGCGTCCGAGGCGACGGCGGCCGCCTTGAAGTGCTCGACGAACTTGCCCACGCGCATCAGCTTGCGCGCCGTGCCGAGCTGCTTCTTGGTTGCGTCAAAGGGCGCAATCGTCGCGAGCGGCCGGTTGGTGCGGTACAGATACCACGCCAGGAAGCGCGCAAAGTACTGCACGGTGCGGAGGACTTTGTCGCGGCCGACTGGGTGGGAGGGGAGTTAGCTGGCTGCGGCGACATGGGGGCGCGGGGACAAGACAGCAGACGCACCTGTTGTGGCAACGAACTTGAGGTAGTGGGCTACCGTGGGGTGGTACACGAGGGCGTCTGCGACCATGATGGCGGTGGTTGTCTCTTTGTCTTGTGGTATCGACACGGGATGCGGTGGGGACTCGAACAGCTCACGAGCGTGCAGACGCGGGTTTCGTGCTGGATGAGAATCGTGATGATAGTTGCGATGGTGTGATAAGAGTCGCAATGGCAACCGTGATGATAGTCGCGATAGTGTGGTAACAATCGCAATAGCAACCGTGATGACGGGCGTCAATCGGGGTGAAGACTGCAGCAGGGGTAGAGTCGTCGACGTTGTTGGCGGACGGGAGTCGAACCGACGGGTGGAGATGGGGGACTCGGGCTTTGATGCGGTTGCGAGATAGGCCAACCTGGGGAAGCTTGTGACCAACCTCGGCAAAACGATGCGGGCCTAGGATGACAGTCACGAGTCGCCAAAACGACTGCGTCGAACAGTTGCTGGACGTGCACGTGAATGCGTGTCATGGCTCTGTTGTGCGTGCAGGGTCGTTTGTTAGTCGTGTTGTGTCACGGCTCTGTTGTGCGTGCATGGCCCGTTTGTTAGTCGTGTTTTGGTCGCGTTCGCTACGGTGCAATGCAAGGCTCTTCTACGAGTAAAGACTTGGAACTTTTTTATTCCTTCTGTTTGTTGTTGGAACTCTGCTGCCGTCCGAACACGCGCGACACGTGCACGGCTCGGCGCGGCTCGTACTGCTGTGGCTCTGTGGCCATTCAAACGCCAGACCAGAAACCCTAGACATGCTTGTTGAAATGCAATTGAACTCCAAATGCCAGTCCTGGCTTGCTCCCCACGCCCCATGACACTGTAAACGCCAGCCTAGACCTTGTAGAAGCAAAAGGCGTGGTAAAAGTCGCTGGCATCCAGCTCCTCGTCCCTCGTCAGCAGCCTGCCGGTCCTGCGGTCCCTGACGCCCATGCGCTCGCTCAGCGGCCCCAGCTCGGGGTCGTCCTTTTGCTCCTCCCAGACCTCTTTGAACGGCTTGCGGTACTGCAGCTCGAGATTGTAGTCCTCGGCCAGCGCGCGGAAGGCCTCCCACGGCACGACGTACTCGGGGGCCTCGACTGCTTCCTCGAGCCAGTAGAAGTACTTCCAGCCAAAGGGTGGGCGGAAGGTGCCGTCTGGGGGGGTTTTGCCGGAGAACTTGACGCGGTAGATGCTGTTGCCGAAGGCGAAGCCGTCGTCGTCGACCTCGCCGTCCTCGTGGTCGGGCTGCTTCTGTTCGTGGGTGGGCTGCTTCTGTTCGTGGCCAGGCTGCTTCTGTTCGTGGTCAGGCTGCTTCTGGCGGTCGGCGTGCTCGGTGTCGTCGGGCTTGGGGCTGTCGAGGCTCTTCTCGGGGTCCCAGTCTTCGTCGTCGTCGCTCGCAAAGGCCGGGCGGTCGTCGTCGTCGTCGTGGTCGGGGGCAGGCGCGGCGGTGCCCTTGGCCTTGTGGTGGTCGACGACCTTGGCGGACAGGATGTCCGAGTTGGGGATGCAGCCGATGAAGCGGCCGCCCTTCTTCAGGGCGCCGGCGACGTTGCGCAGCATGCCCTTGGCCTTGGCCTCGGACTCGAAGGCGTAGTGCATGCAGAACATCATGGTGACCATGTCCCAGCCGCCGCCGCCCCAGCGCTGGCTGACGGCGTTGCCCGGGCCGACGGCCGGGTCGATGCCGACGTCGCGGATGATGGGGATGTCGCCCAGCCACTCGCCGAAGCAGTCCTTTGCGTAGAACTCGGCGTGGAACAGGCGGCGGGCCTTCTTCTGCATCGAGGCGTAGCGGTCCTTGGCCTGGCGGATGGACACGTCGGCCGGGTCGCAGCCGACGTACAGCTCGACCTTGCGGGCGGCCTGCCACTTCTGCAGGTCGCCGCCCTTGCCGCAGCCGATGTCGAGGATCTTGAGGTTGCGCTCGTCGCCGATGAACTTGTGGATCAGCGACGACTTGACCCAGTTGTTGAAGCTGCGCAGGCCCTTGATCTTGCTGTCCGTCTGGCGCCACTCGCGGCCGCGCTCGGGCACCATGTTGTAGTGCTGCTTGACCACGTCGTGCACGCCGCGCGACGCCGCCTCCTGCTGCGCGGTGCGCGCCGCCGCCTGCTCGCGCGCGAGCTGCT